>DWUN01002266.1:0-14213 GCA_018249975.1 Passova gellias | reverse complement strand
CCATGGGCGGCAGTGGCCACCCGTGACTGCTGCTTGCTCGTTCACTACTCTCATAAGGTAAAAAAAAAAAAAAGAGTATTTCTATACTATAGAATGGATGTTATTATACATATAAAGCTTCCTCTTGCATCACTCTATCAGGACAGATAGTGGAAAGCGACTTTATTTTATAATATGTACGTATGAATGAATATTCAATTGAGCGTTCTAGTGTACCTATATGGATATTTTGATAATAATGTCCATGTGAAAACTCATTTTGGTACATTTGAGGATTGTTGTTTTAAATTGTTTAACGTTCTGCTTACGTAGGTGTCTGTATACAAGATTTATTTGAGAAAAGAAAGAAACATAAATACCTGCAATAAATTTATCAAAAATTGTACATTATTTTGTTTCAATTATTTACACAACGCCACCTGAACGGTCATATAAGAATGGCACTGCTTTTTGCCTCATGAAATGTACATCAAGATATCTAGTACGAATATGTACATATAATTATCGTAATAAAATTCACACGATTTACTTTATATTTCTATTGAAAAGTCACGTTTAAAATACGATAAAGGATTATTATTGTCACTTGTATAATTAAAGTATGTAATAATATCTAATATATAAAATTTTCGTGACTTCGTGACTATGAGTATTTGTAACAAAACTCCTCCGAAACGGCTTGATCGATTCTTATATAATTTTGTGTGTATATTTAGTAGGTCTGAGAATAGGACGTAGACATATTTTTCATACCTCTAGTAATAAGCGTGAAAGGCATGATCACTATATAATTTCGTAGCATATAAATTAAAACTAATAAATCGTTTATCACAAACATATTGGACATAACAAACGGAACTAATCATCAACATACAAATAAAGATATAAAACACAATTAACTGATCACGATGTACATCAAACTGTCTTATCTGTTATACTACACGTGTAAAAATACTTAGTTTATGAGTTTTGGAATGGTGATTACATCCTAGGTCTTCTATCCGCTTCAATATCTCTCTCTCGTCTGTATCCTGCCTTAATGTCATCTGTGATCGAACATAAAAGACTAAAAGAGCTTCTTTTAGCCTTTTATTTCATGAATTATGACTGACCTCTTGGTATAGTGATTAGTAAACCTGACTATATATGTAGCAGGGGTTTCGCATTCGATTTCCACCCATGACAAGTATTTGTGTCATAAGCATAAACATTTAATAATCTGCTTTCAGTTATAAAGTTATACGTACCTACTATAATCTGGTTTAAACAAACATAAGATTACAGTATATTTGTTGATTGGCAAAGGGAAAAGATAAGGCATAAGGCAATATCATAAGGCAATATCAATCCTTATAACTGAAACATTGTTTGACAAAATAATAACCATTAAGTAATTCCTTTTTTTTTTAATAAAACAATAAAAGGTTAGTATAAACAACAGGCAATATCATGACTGTAAAAACCCCTAATAACCTTACTGAATTTTAAAAATGATGAAGTAGAAATTCTGATACAAGTTACACACAACCCGTAATTACACACAAGCCCACAGATACACATACACACACATGTTACATATAAATGCACTATGTTATTTACTAGAACTTAAGTTAGACGTAATACATGCAAGATTAGTGTTTCACCTCAGACGCAATGCCTAAATGAAGACTTCGGCCACTATTGATTGTTCTATACTTCTGTAGTGCTCAAAGCCACCCAAAGGTATTGCTCAAATACCTTGTAGTACTCAAATGCAGCGTTAAGAAATAATCTGAATGCTGGGTGAATCCACTCTGGCTAATATTATGTTGCATTAGCTGTCCCGGCGAACCTCGTACCGCCTGACAATAAATAAACAGTTTAGTTTTTAATCATATTTGACGGGATGTTTCTTACATCATTATGTTTGACAAGTGAGCAGCTAAATTAAATTGCTATTATTACAATTTTCCCCTGAATGTTTCCATACTTTTACACCATTTATGGTAAACCTTCCCTGGACTTCCGAGAATATTTTAAATTCGAAATCAGCCAAATCGATCCAACCGTTCTCGAGTTTTACCGAGACTAACGAACAACAATTGATTTATATAGTTATATATAGATATAGGAATACCCGATAGGGTAGATACGTTTGTATATATACAGACTTAGAGACATCAATTTGAATAGAGATCATGAGTATAACCTTTTTATCGTTCCACTGCTGGACATGGGTTTTCTTTCATAACATGATAGCGTTTGAACCAAATACTTCGGAATGCGAGTCTTGAATTAAAACACTAAGCTAACACTGCATGTAAAAAGTTTATATTTTATTTCTAATGTTAAGATGTGCTTATATGGATATAAACAAACGACATGACCATTAATGATGTCCATGATCGTGTAAAACACTAACATTTTTTTATATTCACGACGAGTCCATCAATGGATTATAAAAAAATATTATATGAAATATTATTACTTATTTTTACTATAAAAAGGATAGAAGAAATCATTTGTATGGTATACTGCAACAAGTGTTCTTTACAATGATTCGCAAAAGTTTAATCATCTCTTGCTTGTTAGCTTACGCCGTGATGTCTACAGTCGAAACAGGTAAGTATTGAATAGGCTTTAATTGTAAAGATGAAATATTATTTATATTCACTTGTATGCTTACATCCAAAAAAGTTCATTATGATGGCGGTGATAATTACCGTACGTAAAATAATTTTTGATAGTCTCTTTGGAAATTCTAATATTTATTCCAATATATACTGATTTATAAATATTCCCTAAAACACCGTTTTAATTCAATTTTGCTTCGGTCATTTTATGCAGTAACATACGGTTTACGGGAGTTCCGTGT
Organism: Passova gellias; assembly: GCA_018249975.1. Classification (NCBI taxonomy): domain Eukaryota; kingdom Metazoa; phylum Arthropoda; class Insecta; order Lepidoptera; family Hesperiidae; genus Passova; species Passova gellias. The sequence continues at coordinate 11,359 of DWUN01002266.1, read as the reverse complement.
AGAAAATGTAACCGTACTGCATATATCTGGATATTATTGCATGTCCAGTAATTTCAAAAATAGGCTTATGCAACTTGTTAATAGGAAAATACCTTTATTTTTTTACAGCAAGGCAAAATATTACAGCTAATCACGGTTCAGTGAATGAAGGTAATATTTTTGTGCGCTTTATGTATTGTTTTATAAATTATAATATTTACGACTTGTTCTTCCAGACAGGCAAAAACTAACTAAAATCGTACAACTTCGAAAAATGCTACGCATTTTATATTGCAACGTCATATTGCAACAATTATATTGCAATAATTATGTATATTGCAACGTTTCTTAACGTGTACAATCAAACCTGAAATTGTTGTTCAACAAAACGTAATAAAATCACTTACGAATAAAATTAGGTATACATTTATTTAAATTGCATATTTCCTCTTCTTAAGTGGTTAATTGGTTGTACTTTAAAACTGCATATTTTTGTTTAGAAACTATCTATAACGACACTAACTTCTGTATCTTATGCAAAAACGTACTTCGTATACCGCTTAACCTAGACCTAGTAAAATTGGGAGTTGGAGAAATTGGGTGCGTAACGCTCGTTTTAGTAATAATAATAAAGAACTTCATTGCACATTTAACAAGAAACAGAACAAATACAATACAATATCATGTCATGGGCAACAACAGGCAACTCAGCCGATGTTAACTCAGTTTTGGTAACCTGAGTAGGGCTGTTGTTCAGTTGCCCCCGTCATCCCTATATAATAAATGAAGCGTATAAAAGGTTTGTCACGTCTATTTGTCCATTTATTTCATTAAGTCTTTTATAATCTCTCTCATCTTGAACATTAGCACTACATGATTTCAAAATAAGAAAGTCTCGGAAATTAGAAAATTGCATCACCTGTTTTGTACCTATATGATATTCATACAGATTTCTGCATACCCTTAGATCACGCTCAGGCCGGTTCGCAGGCAGTAAATAATGTTAACGTAACTTCTGCTAAGAACGGAGGAAAGTCTACAGGAATATTGGTAATAATTGCATGAATTTGAATTGTAAATGACTACCTATGATAATACAATTTTGTTTCACCATATTGGAATCATAAATGTAATGAAATTATTAAATATAAAGCATGTTAAAAAAAATATGTACAAGAAAACACGACACCATTTATTTATTTAATACAATACAATACATTACAAGACAATACAAATATGCTTTACACCATAAACGACAGAGACGGAAAAACGTGAAGCTCCCTGGTAACAAGCCCCACTGTTCGTCAATGAACCCTAATGGAGACACACTGAGCACACATATCGTAAACCATTTTAATGCGACAAATGTATTTGTTTTACTAAATATTACGTAATTTTAAATTTAATATAGTATAATTGATTTTTTCTTTTTTCCAGCCCATCCTTGGCTCTCTCCTCAACGGCTAGGTAAGTTATTGCCATGCTATTCATGATTTTATACATATTATACATAGAATCTCTAAGTCAAACTCAATATATACCTAGCTACTTTGCTTTACAAAATATTGTAGCAATAAGACGATGAATCCTGTGTATAAAGGCTGAAGTGCAAAATCGTCATTTTACAGGAAAGGATGTAAATAAAGCCTGCAATAATCAAAGACGGTGAAAGCTTATACAACTTTCTTATGCCCTCCATTTATGTCACAGTCCTTTTTAATGGACGTACTTCTTTAAGTTAATGCATATCCATTCTTACACATTAAGTTTTACCTAATTTATTCTATTAAAAAAATCTCACGGAAACACTTGTGTACAGATATTTCACTTTGCGCAAAGAACATTATTGTTCCATTACTGGACACAGGTATTACCTCCCACAGTGAAAGGGTTTTCGGTTGCAGCTAAGCTGGCTAAGTGTTAGCCGGCTGACCAACTGTTAGCTGGCTGGTCAAGTACGGATTGACATGTTTCACATAACTCCGAAACATTACATATTTTATGACATACTCTAAGGTGTCCAGCTCTTCTCATGTTTTCCTTCACCATTATAACGAGTGGTATTTAAAGTAAATTATAAAACGCACGTAACAAGTCTGAGGCGCGTGCCAGAATTTAAATCACTACTAGTAATAATAGGAAACGGAAAAATTAAAATCTAATTTTAAAAAAATGTTTCTTTCCTAATCCATAAGTACAAACTGAATTGAGAGATTTCCTGTTGTTTATTTATCTTTTTTATTTGTTTATTGTACATTAAAGACTTATGTTAGTTAATGTTTTTTTTTGTGTTTCAGTAACAACAAAATGGGCGCGGAATAATATATTTATCGTACCGCAAAATTGTCTTTTCTTCTTCTTTCTTTATTATAGATTCGATATAATAGATACGCTAATTCAAAAGATCCATTTATGAAGAAACCTCCTCTACATGTACACCTATGACTAGGCCGGATAATGCCAAAGCGCCTGTAACATTGGAGAAACACGTCTCACTCACAAATAATAAACGAACAACATTGATAATAATAAAATTTCCCTTTACATTTTCCTTTGTTGCGTACAAGATTTTTTGTGGCGGTTTTTCTTTTCATTCTATTTTCTCAAAAGTTTAAAATTACACCAACCTCCTTGGAATCCATGTCGGGATGAAAGGAGCAGCTTTAGTCGCACATTGTCGCTTGTAGTAACCGCGGAGGGCGCAACAAAAAGTTGCATTAAGCGCCTGGCCTTATCTGTACCGTTTTCATAACCTTGTTATCACCTGACACCTGATCCTTGTGATCCTTGCAGATAACGATTGGAGCCAATGAAGATCTATCTTAGTTCTTTTATTTTGTATCATATGAGTACAATCTCATTTTGAAATAGCGAAATCGAATTTGTAATTTTTCTTCAAATAAATGTAAACCATTTTAATTTGTTTCTATGTTCCTCCTTGCCTGCTTTTAAGAACTGAAATATATTCAAAACATATACATTTTGCCATATTACTTTACGTATAGTGAACGGCGGGGCCAATTTGTCGAGTTTGTGGATTTGAATATCAAAAGAACGTCCCATTTTACGGACGAAATGCACCGTACAATACAGTAGGTGTGGTTCTTTGAAGATGTAACTATTTTAGGTATCACACACGCGGGCGGCCGTCGTTGACATATTGGAGATAATGGCAACGTATCGAATGTAAAGTAGGAGACGATAGGCTGCCCCCAAAACAAATCTAATTTAAAACATTCCAGTTTCCATATGGAAATAGTGAATAAATAGGCCACGTGATAAAATCAATACTGAACCACAATTTTAATAAGAAGCGCCTGTTTATCTTTCGACACACGACATTCTGCCGCTTATTGCTACTGTTCAATCCCTTGAGAGTACTTAATGTTTTATGATGTAAAAGAAATAAGCGATGGAAGCGATGGTCCAGAGTCCTATTTCACCAGCCTTTATTAAAGTTACCTTGTTAGTTCGTTAGAATTTGCAAATTTTGCAAGTGAATTTTAAACAAGTTAACAAGAACCAATTCAGCTGATTTTTTTCTACCACCAACCTCTATTTTTAATAGCGATATTAGTATATAGTATATGAATAAGATTGTAACAGAACTTCAAAATATTAAGAAATGCATAGAAATCACATATTCACACTTATTCCTATCCACGTTATGATCAATGTATGTGAGGTCGCTTTCACATGTTAAGTTTTGTTCAGGCGGCGAAATTTCGCGTAGACATGATGAAACTATCTTTCCATATGCGAGAGAAATCTCATTTTTCTTTACTATGATCCTGCCAACCGTGTAACGGATTGAGTGTAAAATTTCATGCATCTATTGCAAACAAGATTTTGTTATTGATAACATACTGGATCCCAATAATTAGTAGGTTTATTTCTGGTAATAAATATAAAACTGCGGCTGCCTTGCCCCGATGTAAATACAATATCCGTAATAAACCGAATAATAAATGGTGACGAGATTAAAATCTATACCTACTTGAACTTTTTTCGAATGAACAATTTTTTTTTAAATATTCGCATACATTAAAGCTAATTCTTACCTACACATTTGGTATAAGATAGGTCTCAAATAATTGTGTTCTAATTTTTGTTTCATCTTTTATAGTACCCCGTCGCGCAAGTTTAATTGATAGACTTTACCTAATTAAACATTTGAAAGTCACGGTAACTAATAACTGAGCTCAATGTACAAAATAATTTTTACGACGGAAACAATTCTCAAATTCACAGGAGGGCGAAAGTCACTAACAAGATCTGGTAAAAAGTAACATTTGCCACTCCTAGCCCCCAAGGATTGCGTTTGTTCTAAATATCATAGACATTCAAAAGTAGACATGGATGTTAAAGGTATAAATGTTAAAGGTATAATATGTACTATCTATTGTTTAATTAGTGTGCAATAAAGATGATTTTTTGATTTGATTTGGATGCTCGAAGATACCTATGTTCAGCGTTTACAATAGTCCTGAATATACCAAATCCATACTTTCATACTACTAGCTATTACAAAATCTACGGTGTCTTAGTTTTTGACATTTGGTATGTGAAAACTGCGGTGGTAACACCGCGGGGCACAGGTAGCAACTTATAGAAACCAATCATTACTTAACTGAGTAAAAGTTATTTACTTATTGTTATAACTTCCACATTATGATTGTGTATGGGTATTTAAAAAAAACAATCAGCAGGTATATTCACACATTTTTATTTACATGCATCGCCAATACAAAACAGTACACACGTGCTTAAGTTACACATATATGTTATATACCACACATAGCATCATTTAATAAACTAACACGTTGTTGATCGTTTTATTTTTATTTATTTATTTACATCCATAAGTTAGTTTCCCTTGAAAATATTTATCACAGTTCTGATTATCTATTTACATTAGTTACTTACGTTTGCGAATCGGTTTTTATAACTGTTGCCACGATAAGGGAATGAGTAATACCGTCGCTGTTATTAATTACATATAAGGTACATGCGGATTTGTTGCGTTGTTTGTTAATTAACATAATCATTATCTTAGGAAATATCCTCTGTAGAAATATCTCGGCACTGCAGGTCCTGAAAACAAAGACAAACAATGAATAACAATCACGATTACGACATGAAACAAGCACACGCAATACGGACGAAACATATACACGTAATATAACACAACAGACGTCTCTACATAGAACAATGAACGTAAACATTTTCAATCTGGAGTGGGATATCGTTTGGTTATATTAATATTTGTTCGTAAGGATAAGGGTGGTTGTTTAAACGAGTTTAGGGGATAGAATCGCTTGTCTCGCTGCAGATTTCACGCTTGGGATAGCGGAAATGCTCAAAGTTTCCTTTTGTGGCGTTCCTCATAAGTTGATTTGTGACGGCGCAACCCTTCAGCCGGTTCCGGCTCGGCGCCGCCGCGGCGAGACGCGTCACTTCCGGTACACGGTGCAAACGTATTGATAAGTGGGTACACTACATTCAGACAAATTGCGGGACAGCTTTTATTTATTTATTTATTTTCTTTTATTTACTCAGACACACCAACAGTACTACATACGAACATTTTAATTACGTATATCTTAAAAACAGAACTGGTATAAATGTCAATAGGCGCGTACAACATTTACATTCCTACAAATATTAGTGCTATTGCAATTTATTTATTTTTCTTTTCTGTTGATCCACATCTAAACTGCTTTTGTTACAAAACTTAAAAAACTTGTCGACACCGTGATATTTCCCTTGAGCAGATGATTGTTAATTAAATGTCGGTATAGACGTAATACAAAGCAACAAATACACGTCTTTTAAGTTTCAATGTTTTATCGTTCGTTATTCGTATTAAAGGTGCATTCTCAACCCAGTATTGTGGAAAGTACGTGTGAAATTAAAAGTATTTTCAGATTGCTATATAAACCAAATATGTATTATGAGTTTATGTATGAATATGTGTATATGTATATATGTAATTAGTCACCCATATATAACATACAATATCATATTCAAAACTTTTACAAATGTACATATGTTCGTAAGTATTTGCAATGAACACAGTAAAAACGTAAAAAAAAAACACAGTAAACTTAAATACCAGTATGCTTATAACCGTAATATATACCATGCGGTGGCGATAATAGATAGCAGATAGCAAGCCAGTAGTAAGATTTTACACAGGCTGTAGCATTAGGACGTCCTGTGAAAATTATTTCGTGTGGCAATACTAATAACAAGTCGAACGCGCCGCATGTGTCTGCATATGTAACGCGTTTTCCGCAGCGCACGTGACTCATTAGCACAGAAAATCTTCAACAGAAGCACTACTAAACTTGGTAATACACGAACAAGTCAATTGGCTATTATCTAAGCTATTGAACACATTAACAGGCAATCGCTGAGAACAATTAACACAAATGATTTACGTTTCTCATTTAAACTGTACTATTGACTGTAAGTGCTATATTATAAAAGGTAGATTTAACAAGACATTGCCTACTATGCATACACAAATGTTTTTTATATTATTATTATGAATACAACATACCGAACACCTATGATAGGGAATCACCACCTCAAAGATATTGCTAACAACCATTGTCATATAAGTCGCATACAAATACTTATATCATACAACAATTAAGCAATTGGTAAACATGCAGGAACATTATTAAACGAAGAAAGTCATCGTTTTTGCATTTACTGTAAACTGTAAAAGTGCATACAGAGTACTGACGCCTCAATATAGAAAGTGACCATTCATCAATAAATAATTAATATAACAATAATTTCATTACGAATTTATTTAATATCTACAAACAACAGGACTAATAAATTTCTTAAACAAGATATGATCCACCCAATATGAATTGTAACCACGCATGGGACGGGTGCACGGTTTGTCTCAAACCATTTTCCTGTTAGAAAAAGCTGTCTAAGGTTTTATGGCAAAAAGCCAACATGTCAGAACTTTTCAATGGAAAGTTTTATCTCTCAGTTAAAATATTGTATTGAATGAAACTGCAGTATATTTTGGTCGTGGTAAATAAATATTGGTTGAAGAAGAATACGCTCCCCTATTATGTTATTGTTCCGTTTGGGATGAAGAATCGAATAACATGAAATAACACTAAATAACATACTAACAAATACGTGATAATTTAAATAATGGTTACTTTAAACAATTTCAATTTAATCGATCGAATAACAAATATTTCTAAATTAGTTAGCCAACTTATTACTGACATTTGATCTGCTACTCTCTCATAGGAACTTCGTATAAATATAACGCCATAGGATGATGAAATAAATGTGGGAACGGAATAATAAACAGTCACGGACATAGTGTCTGACAAACAAACATGTTTGTTACTTTGTTTATATCACTCAAAGGCAACACCTTGCAAATAATGATCGGTGTATTTATTATGTACCTAACTCGTATATTGCCTAAGGGTTCTAATATATTAAACATACAACAAACTGACAGATAATTTCAAGATTTGTCAATAAGATACTATAATAATAATGACTGTCAAAGATATTGTCTCTAGTACAGGTACGTGCATCGCCGGTATCCATTATGCCCATGCCATTGGCCGGCTAAACTCCAAGGCTGAACAGGACTATTCTGGTCAACCATAAACAAATGTATCTGTGCTTTGTCAAGCTGTTATTCATCTTAATCAAGCCTCATATAATTCCACTGTGACACGAATATACTCTGAATATAATATAATATACTGTTAAGACCGTAATGTTGACGAACGTCGAGTAGACCATAATAGGTTTCTTTACGACGTCTTTCTTGCGCACTGTAGCAAGTGATATTTAGTCTTAAAAACGCGAGTGTTTTGTCAATCAGAAATGTACGTCAGGATTCGAACCTCAGACCTTCGAAGTGTCATTGATCAAAATGTTACCTGAATCGTTGTCTAATCATAGACATACTAGCATTAACAAATACTATTGTCTCGTAACAACTTCGCACACGACCAACTTATCTTAAACTAAGTAGAGACTGTGCTAACTAACCAAGCCACTGCTATAGCGCTAGCCAACCAGGCAACTGATCACGTACAATTATTTTTACACCAAAAAACTGTAAAAGTTTCACTGAACAAAGAAAAGTGAAACAATTTCAACCAATTCATAAAACTGGACAATAATAGATATAATGACACATCACTGAGGTGAGACTGCTTCCAGTCACCGATATTTCTTAACACTTGGATTGTACAATTGATTTGTCGAGCACAAAGGAAATCCTGGTAGGTAAGTAGGTCACGAAAAGTGTTTGCATTAAAAAAACTCATACAACACGAGCAGCCCAATCATTGACGGTATAAAATTTCGTCTACAAAAACTCTTCTATAAATAAAGTCTAATCATAGTTATCATAATAGTTCAAAGCAAAGCAGTAGAAAATACATGAAAAAAGGAGAAAACCGTATTTTTTATATGAAGTACATGCCTATGTGTAAACTGTTAATAACTGGTGAGGGCTGAAGGTCATCCTGAGATCGGTTACAGTGTTCCCACCGTTTAAGATTAAATTGAAAAGCCTTGTGCCTTAAAGGATAAAAACCCTTGAAACTGGAACACAATAAAGCAAGCCGTGCTGCACGACAGAAATTGATGTAACAGAACACAGATTGCCGTTGTGATTGTGTGTGTTGTAGACGTATGTGTGTTGTGATTGTTCTTATCCTTGGCGCCGCTCAATAACAACAGATGGACGCTAGCAACGCGCACACCCTGTACGTAAATTAATTAATGTGTTTCCATGCAAATCAGTTTCCTCGCTACTCTAATATGTAGTTATTAGAATATTTTTGTTCGAACCAACTGCTACATTATAATTTATGAAGATAACGCAAATTTTCCAATTTACTACACTCCTAGCGAATCAATAAACATTTAAAACAGTTTAACTACTTAATTATAATAATTATGTTTATGCACCGTAAGTAAAATTATTGCAGTTAATCAGCGAATTCCTATTAAGAATCGAACGGAAGAAAGAAACAAATCGCTGTAGAGTTTCGTGGTAGAGACGGGTGTAGCGTATATATTAGATTGGAAACGGTACAGGTGGTAATGCTCTACAATCTTCATTCCATATAAATTAAGGTTCAAAACATTAGTACAAACAAAGTCAATAACTTTCACATAATTCTTAGTATCACGCCTCGAGCTTTTCGTAAGTCGTTCGGAGCCGATTGCCTTCCTGTTTACGGTTAGCATTAACCTATAGTTAATACCAATCGAACGTTAATATAATGGTGTAATACAAGTATCTTAATGTTACTATCTTAAGTAACCTTTATCTGACTTAATAAGCTTGTAAGTCAACTAAAATATGTAGAAATTTTGTGTCATACATTTTTGATTGACTGTAGTAAGTGTAAAAATTCATGGCGATAAAGTGATTTGAATTTGATTCACGGTATTTCGATAACAAATAAAATTGTTCTGATTTCGTAAAGGTAGACAGTTATTCTAAATGTGTTATAATTGTTCATGAGCTACGGTAGACAGCTTTTTGTCCTTAGTCGCATTTGTCATATAAAATGATTAATCAAATTCCATGGAGCTCAATCAGCAGTTGATCGCATGTTAAATGTAAATTGACCTTACAACGAGACTTAACTGCGATACTCAGACCGTTTGTATATCACAATGTTAGTGAAAATACCTTTAAATAATTTCACAATTGAATACGAACATAACAAGGTACAATTCGAAAATAATTCACTAGCGCTACGTAACAATAGATAACGACCTTAGAAATAAATGCTACTTGCTATACATCAAGTGAAACTTTGTAAGTCAAGTATTGGTTAACACTTTACTTAGTTTAAATATGTTACATCATACAATTAACTATACAATTTAACGGCAATGTAATGTCAGAAACACATTTAGTATGCCGAACTTCGTTGCCACTAACTTTTAAGTGTATTAATTACATTTCGAATATCACGTAGGCAGATTATATCTTTGTTATACCATTAGTATAAATTAAATTAAATAAAGTTAATAAATTCTTAATTATAGCAAACGTCAATCTTTGCGCATTAATAAGTAAGGGTCGTCACCCTTACTATATACGTATAAAATATAAAATAAATAGAAGTTACTTAATGATACACTCCAGTATTTATTTACTAATTCAATTTCTGTATATTCAATCTAATTAATTTAATAATGCTCGTCAATTGTCTAAAGAAATTCGACTTGGTCTATACACATTCAGAAGCAGACAAAACTTAATTATAAAATTTGCTGCAACTCTTTTAAAGTCCTGCTGGGTTGGGTCTTCATCGCGACTACCGTCATACCGCGAAACAAAAATCGCCAAGAATTACATACTTATAAATGGAACATTAACAACCGGGTTCGAGCTTCAGTAATTTTCAAAGCACGAAAAAATTCTTTAATACATTGCTATAACTAAATCAATAAAAAAAAAAAATAATACATGCCAAAAATACGTCACAGAAAACATTGCTCTTTCCTATGGCGAATTAATTTAACAAAACACACGCAATGCGACCCCACTTTTGCGAGCAAACATATAAATATGCATTGGCTAAATATCACAAAAGGTCGTTTATAAAATGGCCGAGGCGGGTACGCCGGGCTCCAATTAATTTTATAAGTCCAAACTCTTTTATTAAATTATAAAATATACGCGCTACTGGCTCCCCGCTTCCAACTTGTGATATGTCAATTTCATAATTAAAATGCATTTGACCGTACAGTAAGGGCTGCCGAGATTAAGAGAGTCGAAATTGAATGTATGAGCGGGCGAGTTAACACTGAACCCCGAAAATATAAATGAAGTCATCGAGAAATTTCGACAAACACAATTAAAAAAAGCCGACATGAATAATTGAACACTCATCCTAATTTACGCGCCGTCGTAAAAATATCTGTATGCTCGTTATTCTTAATTTAAATGGAATAGAAAGAAGTTCGTCGCTTTTCATTATTATAATAAAATAAAATTCATTAACGATTTGTAATAAATTCAATACTTAGTATAATTTTGACCATTAATAAGGCGCTTATGAATTACATTGAAACTACAATTTTGTCTTCTTTAGATTCCTTCTCTTTTATAGTAAAAGTGAAGGTAAAAGAAAAAGGAAAGGAAATACACCTTTTCCTTTTACCTTCACTTTTACTGTTTCATTATAAACTCGATTTTTTAAATTTAGTATATAGGACAGTTATGTCAATTCAGATTAAGTAATTTACACTTAAATATCAAAACGCACATTACAGTCAAATCACTTACAAAATAATAAAAAAACATGTCATGATCTAATTGAAAGAGTAATTCGTTATTGAGACT
>DWUN01002265.1:0-14214 GCA_018249975.1 Passova gellias | reverse complement strand
ACGGGATTGTTACATATAAAAGATTGAGTTATCATAATTGAACCACGGCAACGCGTGGTCTGGTCTACTAGTACATACATATAACCATATATACATCTAACCTTGGAACGTACAAACTATTTGAATATGAATATCAATCAACAATATATGTATATAGAATCCGCATAGAAAACTCAATACACTAATCATTTTACTACTATGCTTATATTTATAGATGAAATATATGATTTGTATTAATAAATATTTTCGTCGCAATTTCCAGGGTTTGGGTGGAGCTAACGGAGAATTGGCTACCATCCATGAACACGAGACGATGCTGTTCAATTCGAGCGCGGAGAGCTGCAGCGACTCCCAAGATAGGCCATCCGACTCGTCCCAGGTAACATACAAATATAATGATAATATATGAAAAATAACACTTCCAAATTTACATTGGTAATTTAATTTATTTGTATAGATGTGTAGATACATCTATACAAATAAATAAAATTGTAGTGTCTGTTTGTAATATTAAATAAACGCTTTTTACTAAATGCATATGTATGTATGTATGTATGTATACACAATACATACATATACCATAATAACATTTTTACGGAACACGTCAGTTTTGTAAGGACAAAGATATTTAACACTCGGTGCTTTCTGCCCACCCTGTTAGGCACCTGGCGTGATGATATAATAATAACTGTTTTCACAATTTTTGCCGATCTGTCTGTTGGTTCAGGCTAATCTCTGGAACGGCTGGAAGGATTTTGACGAAACTTTAACTGGCAGATAGCTGATGTAATAAGGAGTAACTTAGGCTACTTTAATTTTGATTTTAATCGAAATGCGGACGAAATAGCTAGCACAGCCAGTTTTATACAAATTCTATGTTGTCCAGGAAACTGTTGAGACTCCTGTACAATCGCCACCCGCTCGCGAGGCTGTCGAGGAGATGCCGTCGTCCACGTCGTCCACGGAGGCCCCGAGGGAAGAGGCGGCGCCGTCCAACGAGGGCCTCCACTGTCTCGGCCTTGAAGATCTGGTCAGAGCTCTATCGGAGGCCAAGCTTCTGAAGTGTGTAAGTAATCAAAACTAACTTTGTTTTCACCACTACTTTGTCACGGTATAGTAAATTCTTATACAACTCCTAATACTTAATACAATAATTAATACTTATACTTAATACAATAGTATTATAATTCAAGTAATGTAAATTTTATATGATAATGCAATCCAGAATTGATTATTAAATTTGAAAAAAATCTTAGATATATATTGTGTATCGTATAGATATTGTACAGTTACGGAATCTCCAGAATTACTTATTTACTATAAACAATATTATGTATTAGGAGTAGGAACCATTGTTACCATATATTATATAATTTCACTATTGAACATAAGTCTCTCAAAATACGAGATTGCATTCTAAAATTTCTCTTTTACTTTTATAAATTATCGAATATCCGTACATCTTGTAATGCCACGAAAACTAGGTACATTTTCAAATGTAAAATGGGAATATGAAAAAAACAATCGGAGAAAAAACAGAAGTTTTTTATTTTCGACCGAAGCAAAAGTTAACAATAAAAAAATATTTGTCAGTGATTGATATGTTTATTGGTCATAGAAAAAATATGTATTCGTATGCAAAAATTACCATCGAAATATTTTCCAGACGCTTCGCCGCACTATCAAGGAGTACGAAGTGACGTTCGAGATACAGAACTCAAGAAAGGTGCAGCGGGACGATAAGAAAGGTCACGAAGAGGAGTACATCCGATACAAAACCGTGAAGGCCAGAATCAAATTGCTGAATGCACTGATCAACAAACGGAAGACTCAGATAAATTGAACACTCATTATATTTTAATTGCTGCTGTTATTACGCTATTATACAACATATTTAATACCTCTAACACAACAGCATCTGATAACGATTGAAGCCAAGAACAATAGCTAACAAAAAATCGTTTAAGGCTTATTTAAGAGATTATTAAAAACAAGTTACAGGCATTTAAGTTTATATAATAACCAATTCTCATGGTAAACATTCTGTAATTAATTTGTAGATTCAGATGAACGGTTGTTGACGTTTATCAATAATTAAAGGATTTATAGAATCGTGACGTGAATTCAGTAAGATCAATAAACAGATAACAGCGCTCTCTGGCTTATACATGATTAGGCTTTGTGTTGCAACGATTTCAATTGAAATATAACAAAAAATTAACACTAGCACATGCGAAAATACACATTTAATATAGTTTACTAAGAATTGTAATTGAGCAATGTATTAGTAGGCTGCCTGTTACAATCTTAGTATGTATTTAATTTACAAATATCGTTGACGCTCTCCTCTGAGGTACAAAAAACGTTTGAAAGTACACCAGTCATTTGTTCCGTATATACGGATAAGGGTAAGGGTAGGTATCTACCCTTCGCAGTGCATAGGTCTGCATTAAATGTGGATGATTGTAGAGGTATTTTTAACAAAATGAAAAATACGTTTTTTATTAATTTCTCGTTTTTTTTGGGAAAATAACAAAACACAACATGTTACAACATAAAATTTTACAAAGACTTTCATTTCGCAACATCTTATTATTGCTGAGAATATTCGAGAATGAAAGTTAAAGCGTTCCAAAACACACAAATTATCAACAAATTGACTTACTGTACTAATGCGGTGTAAGCCCACATACTAGAGACTACGATTTTCGTATTGGATTTATTATCGAAAGCGTAACTACCTACGCGAAATTGTGACAAAGTAAGATCTATTAAATTTGCGGCCCTAATATTAGCGGCCCTGATTAGGACATCTTTTGAAATTGAACCTTTACGAAGGACGTGTAGGAAAAGATAATGATCCTAAATTGTCCTAACTTTCTTAATGATTGGAAACGACAGTTTTTATCTTATAAGATAAAACAATCTATACAAATAACAGTAGGTACACTTTATACAATACGGACGACGAACGGAAAGTGTTTTGTTCGTAATAATATCATATGGTAATTTGTAAATAGATTTTTTTAACTCGTAAGATAAAAACTCATGGTATTAACAAGACCGCCGGAACACCGCGGCGATCTCGAGACGAGAGTCCAAGACACTGGTAATGTGCGCAGCAAAGTATATCTAAGTCATCATTAACACATAAAATTATGAACGTATAACGTTTGGATAGTTATCTATATTACATTTTATATACTTATATAGGTGTCTCTAAATGTACAAACGAACTTCTCAAGTTTGCATCGTCGGTAAAACAATATTATTGTAAGCGCATAATATATCTTGGTCGGTGTGAGCTCTAACTTATTCTATATAAAAATAACAACATATGTAAACATATATATTACTTGCCTATTATTTTTGTGTTTCTCAGCTTTAATTTTAATCTATGAGATAAGTACCCACATAACATTGGTTTGATTTAATGTCCACCGTTTGTCTTATGTTGAGTGAGGCGCTATAAAATACCTCTGAGAGAGGAAGATAATCTAGACATAGTCGTAAGTATTTACCTGTGATTTAATTATTATAAATATTCTTGTGTGACAAGACTATGCGTTTTTATCATTGTTGTAAAATATTTAGATGATTTAAATGGTTTACGTTTATTTTGTTGTTCGCTAAAATCAACATACCTTCTTCATGAAATACCTATATGAGTAATGGGACTGTGGATATATATAGTTGACGAACCTTATATTCTGTTTGACGTATTTTAAAGGTATATTTATCCTCATTAATTATTATGTTAATGATATTTAACGAGAGATCGCGTAATAATAAATGCTAACGGATATTAAATATACAATTATATTCTTGTCTTGCTTTGATTGTGAGAAATACTTGTAGATGGTATTTGAAGTAACAGAAATTAACTCACTTATCCTTTGATTGTGACGGACACTACTTTCCGTCCTTACCTCGAACAGAGAAGAATGAACATAAAATTAACTGTACGTCTCAACCATTCCGAAAGGCATTGTCGTGTTATACCCGATACTGAATTATACCCGGTTTTATTTCCGCGCGGCTTTTCTGTATACAATCACCTAACCGATGGCTTCCTGATACTTGTACATATATCGCGTATTTCGCAAACGATTGTATTCGCAATTTATCTTTGAAATATATAAGATTCGAATTTTGTAAAAATAGACGGGCGTGTCTATGTTTGTATTTAATTACTAAGTATTATACGGCCGATAACTGTATTCGCCTTATTCGATACTCGTAAAGCGTTATTGGCTCCATTATGCCTAAGATCGCGTGTGTGTATAAAATATGTATAATTACAAACATAATAAACACTTAGTTCGAACAACATGTAGATTTCTATTAAATGTCTTATAAATTCATATTATTATATGTTTAAAATTAAAATAATGATTTGAATGTGTCGGCTTTGTTATTTTATTTATACTACTAATATATTTAACTTTTGTAGTGAAACATATGTTTTTTTCAAAAACAGCGTTTCATTAGCGAACCCTTTTCTATCTTTGTTTCCTTGGTGCCTCATCAAGTAAGTGATAAATTTTATACACAGTCAATTGTTATTATACCTAAACTTCAGATTGAAAGTGCATGATGCAAGCATATCTGTTAGTATAAATAACACGAATATAATATGCTATTATAAATCAAAAAAGTTCACACACAACTAAAAAAAAGGTGATCACATTGGACAGAAATGTCATTAAGTATTCTATACATACAAATTGTATATAAATTATAAAAAAAATACAGAAACAGAACATAAGAATCAGATAAAGAATAATAAACAAGGATATATGTAAATATTTTTTTATTTTAGTTTTTAACACATTTTGTTAAGACTTGTCTTTGGTGTTGACTGTCGTGGTGGGGGGCGGGGTTTTATTAAACTGCTCTATCAGTATTTCCGTCGGTAGCCCCGTGAGCCTCGATGTGGGACGAATTCTATTGATATACCCTTCCACTGGCATCCTTTGTACACGCCTTATTTTTAGAAATTTACCTCGCAGTAAATCAAACAAGCCCATATCTGACACACCGCGTCTGTCGCTGTCGCCGAATACAGATGACGATAATATCAATATCGCGAAAATAAATGACAAACATCGCACCATATCGTATGCACAGTAATAACAATTCACTTGGAAAGGATCGGTCACTTAGTTCACAGTGTTTACGATATATTCAATAATTAAGGAAAATTTATACGTTTGAACGCTGGAATGATATCGTTTCAATGCCGGACGTCTACTTGTCACAAGCGTTAGTGTGGAAGTAGGTAAACTATTTCCCATTTACACATATTTATACTTGACCATAATCGGAAATAATCAATTTATTGATAATAATCAATAATCAATTTAATGATTATTTCCGCAAAACGGCACGTTATTGGTCACTCGCCAATCAGTCCGTTCCGGAGAAATCGGACATTGCAATATTTGGAAAGATTTACATCAAGAGCTAATGTAATTGAGTAGTAAACGACCAGCAGGAAAGCAATATTTGGGTTTAAAAAAAAAAATTTTTTTTAACAACAAAAAAATTACTTTAGTTTAGTTCAAACTATTTACATCTACGTTAAAATTCCGAAATTTATCTGACGTCATAGATGAACACCTACAGTTATACATACTGTCGTGTTGAAAGTGCTCTCCCTTATCATGCAACAATAATAATTATCTTGCCGGAATGATACGAATAACTCTTTTAATGTCCGGAATACCTTTATCCATTTCCTGAAATTAAATCTCCCACTTCAGAACTAATATAGAATATTTCATGTTCGCTAGTCCCCCAAACAAAATAACCGTTAACCAAATATTGCTGCAATGAAAATAAAACATTTCAGGTATATAGAAAAATAAGTCATATGTTTAGTCAAAAAGTAGGTATATTGTAATTATTTCATGTCTGCCCATAAATCGTTGCCGACATTTAAGTATCAAGAATAAGATAAAAAAATAGAAAGTGATGATTTATCTAATAATAATTGAATTACAAAGCATTGTTGAGCGACCACACGCTCGTTAAGCTGTCATTTTGATCATCTGGGCGCTTATTCTCAGAGTCCATAAAGGGACTTAATTCAGTATTTGTTTGTCAAGATGTAAGAAAGATGGCGTTTTTACAGTTTTAAGAGAGATATACGAATATAAATATTGTTTAACTATTTCTGAAACAGTGAAATGCTAAAATTTAATAAGTATTGGAAAATCTTACTGTTATAATTGTTTCCGTGGATTAAATTAGTTTGTTTTAGTATGAAAAATCGGGTATAAAATGTATTAACTATGATGCAGTGGCATTGCGTAAATAGTTTTACAAGTAAGCAGCCAAGGCTCGGTCACATCCATGCATGGTTTCCGAGCTTCCTCATGCATCCAATCGGCCCGGTTGCTTGAAATAAAATTGTCAGTTTTTGTTGTCATGGCTCTTAATATGATTTGACCATTATCCCTCTCATTATCTAGTAAATAGTTCACCGAGTTCGCCTTGTGGCAGCCTAGCAGTATGAAGTGTGGTATCTACGCTTGAAGGGATTTTTTTAAATGTCAATCCTGGCCTACATATCAAGTCGTCCTATAAAAGTTCAAAAACCAAATAGACAGGAGATTTATGTACACGATATACAAGTCAGAAGTAGATAAATATGTACACAACACGTTCCTACTACAGTTGTCACACATGTAATGTTTATGCCTGATCAGTACATAGAGACAATCGCAAATGGGCATTGCCAGAAACAAGTTAAAGTTCACTAACATATTTCCATGCCATTAATAGTAATGTGATGCTGAGAAACAAAGACCATAATCTATGAGATGAGTGTGTGTATGTGCATTAATTGCATGGATTTTTTGCGCTCGAGATAGTCCTTGACCATTCGATAAGCCAACGATCATTAACATTCCATTAAAATATATATGTACTCAATACATTTTTAATAACAATTTACAGCATTATCACGAACCCTGTACTATATTTTTTCGCTGAGACTTTTTGAACCTTGTTCCTTATAACACAAATACTTAACCATTTCATTGCTTACAATGAGATCTTATTAAGGAAGTCTTTTGCCTTATGTCTAAAATAATGTACGCTGAGACCTAGTGTTGTTTTTTGATAATTTGACTTTAATTTTTAAGGTCAAAATACTTACCTATATAATAAATAATAACAATAAGACTATGGTGTGGTGTGGCGGTGGCCTTCCCGTATACATATTCTACCACCTCCGAAAACAAAAGACAACATAAATAACCCATTTGAATGCAGTAATGTATCAAAATTTGTTAACTCCTAGTTTCCATTCTAAATTATATTAGGTATATCATTCTATTGTTATATTTCAACGAAAATGTCAGTATTTTCCTTCCTTGAAACGGTCTTGAATAAGATTTGCACTGTCATTGGCAAGTCAGCCCAGGTGACTAGTAACTAGCGTTATGAGGTTATATTACTGCCGAATTCGTCAATCTCTTCGCTGTATGGAATGTTTCTATAACATCCTGTTGTTTAAACAAACGACTCGCAAATACCGATATACATTACGTCACAATGGACTATGCCTAGTACGAGTTTTCTTCGCTACTCGTCTCCGAACGCGTAAACTACAATTTGTATGAAATTGGGAAGTACCACACACCGATACACTGATACCTACAAAAATTAGTGGGTAAATATTTGAGGAAAGCCTAAAACTGCGACTGGGTAAATAAACTACATAACAAATTCTCTTTATCACTAAATAATTTGAAGTTCCTTCTAAGATGATGCTGCAATAAATCTTGTTCTAAATAGACTTGATTTCAGTAACATCAAACTACTGAGTAAATAAATAGTTGATTTGTTTAAAACTAATTGTTCTAAAATGTCATTTTAGTAAAGTAGGTACTCTTCTTAGAGGCGCATAACGAGAAACTTGTTATACTGTCAAATGATTACAGGTATAAATAAAAGAATCATATCGAGATCTATACTATTGTACTATTTTACTACTAATATTATAAAGAGGAAAGATTTGTGCGTGTGTGTATGTAACGAATAGGCTCAAAAACTACTGGGTCGATTTCAAAAATTCTTTTACCATTTGAATTTTACATAATCACTGATCAATATAGGCTATATTAATTAAGTACTAGCTTTTGCCCGCGACTTCGTCCGCGTGGAGCAGTTTGTGTCTATATAATTTGCAATAGAAATATCCTAGGAAATTAAAATGCTGCTAAACATCACTATTACACGCGGACGAAGTTGCAGGCAAAAGCTAGTGTTATTACAAAAGTGTTAAATAAGGATCTAACAAAAAAACCCACGCGTAGGTATGTAATACCGCACATATTTTACTATAATTAACACGCAGAGCGATGATTCAGTCCAATTTGCATTATATGATTACCGCAATGCTGCAATGTATGGGCTTCTGCAGCAAGCTTCAAAGTAATAGGCCAGAGGAACAGCTTATGTTATTTCTAGAGTACCTATTTCATAGTAACGCATAGATTGGGTATTGGATAGCTAGGAAGAATAACCGATAAATTTTGAAGTGTTGAAAAAAATGTATCCATTCAATGAGGACTACTATATTGTAGCTCACCAGTTGGCGCCACTGGTCTTAGAGATCCTGAAGTAATTATAAGCTGCTCTTGAAGTATAAAAATAGTTGTCATCTATGTTTTCATTTCCAATCTAATGAAATATTGAGTGTGCCCAAGTGTTGCGCAGTCCCGTTTAGTCTGAAAGAAAGGAGCACTATCGTTCCGAAATGCAAACTTCTTTAAAGCAAAATAAACTCGAAAACTACATTAATCATGAAGAATAATCAACGCAATAAACCTAATGTGTTAGTAACCCAGCATTGTTTGACATCTCCATAGACACTGGCGCCTCTAGCGGCAATCTAAAAGATCATTGCAGTATTGCAGCACTAATATGAATGTCGGTAAAAAAAGATTAAAACACTTGTCGCATTAAGCTTTTATTACGTCAACAATTATGTATATCTCTTAGTCTTATGCGTTCCGTTGTCGAGTACATTCAGAATATGCTCCTTATGTGAGTCAATAGTTGATCTTTTTGTAATATATATGTACTACGATCATCCATTGACGTTCAGTTGTCAGTTGGCTTTGGTACAGTAAGTACACTCTCGGGAAAGCCAAGCTGAAATAAACATGATCTGGAAGACTGCTTTAGTCGTGATATTTGCTGTTGGTAAGAATTTTATTTTCTTCAAATCACTCAAGATTCATGTTAAGTTGTACCAAGAAAAAAAGAGTAGTAAGCATTGATAAGACTAGAAGCAAAGTAGCCATGTGCATGCCTTGTTAAAAATGACTACATTTAACAAATTTAACAGTCTGGTCAATGGACTATTTATGTATGTATTAATAAATGTAATTTTATATATAATAATGTGTCCATATTAATGACTAGCTTTTGCCCGCGACTTCGTCCGCGTGGCATATTGGCTTTGGGCAGCATTTGGAGTATTTCAAAATAAATTATAGCCTATATGTTGCCGAGGTTTAATAGCTATATAACAATAAAGGTTCATCAAAATCCATCCAGTAGTTTTTGCATTAAAGCCGGACAACAGACAGACAGACAAAAATTTTAAAATGTTTTTTTTTGGCTTGTGTTACTCGTATGAAGACCCCTAGGCGTATTTTTTTTAGTTTTTATTTAATGTACAGAATTGAACTCTTCTACAGTGTTATTCTATGTATAGATATAGATTTTTAGTACGGAATATATTTGAATTTCAAAAAAGGAATTTCATAAAATAATTATATTTCATTCGGGTTCAGAATATTACCAAAAAAATACAATATGTTTTATTAGTTTAATATGTCGAAAATTTTGCAGCAAATACGATTTTGATCTTATTATGAAACCGTCCAATAATCCAGAAGCCATGAAAATAAATTCGCGTGCGTTATATCGGCGATGCTTTTGTAAACACGATTATAAACCTAAGCCACTAAATACAGGGTTTTTTTTCAACTAAGTACGTTGCTGACAATCCGCTTGATAGATTTGCTTATGCAATTTCATTCATATGAAGTTAATATTAAAATCAATTCGCATTATCAGCTACGATCACAAAAACGATCATTCACAAAACCAACGCGTTCGATAACGCGCCGGTTGCCAGCTAAAAGATATATAGGGAGGTTAGGAAAAGATATCTCCGGGCCATCGTTTCGTGAGCAAATTGTAGACGCTTCGTTACAGTGCATACGGCGATACTATGATGTACATAATTCTGATCTTACAAGTTTGTTTTTATTGATCATCAAAGCAAACTATACTTCCATTTGGATAGCCCGTACAACTGTTGTCGGTGTACAAATTTCAACTCCGACAATTGCATAAAGATCTAAATAAACAGACTATACCGATAGCCCAACCGTTTTTTTAAATATTCAAGTATTAATTTGGCTTTGTAACATAACGTGACGGTTTTAGCGTGGCGCAGTTTGATCAAAGTATTTAAACTACGATTGAGGAAACACCTTGAAATAATATGGATCTGCTGCAGTGACACATAACCATTAATATCTAAGTGTAAAAAAAAAATAATGCCAATGTCAAATAGATGTTTTAAAAATTGCACAATTTATAAAATCATAGTAGTAGAGCCCTTACATTGACGTATCGATGAAATTTTTGAAATGAGGAATCTTTTTGTAATAACTTTATTTGATATTTCTGAAAATGCATTGCGATCTTGAAATATTTATCTAACCTCACAAACGAGTGCCTACTTTATACTTTGGTGTGACTTGTAAACGGTTCAAAGTCATAATAATTTCGTTGGTCTGCAATAGCTTCGTATACTCGCCGTTTCTAATGTGAAACTGTATCAACTCTGTTGCAAGTACTCGAGTGGGCACTCAACTCGGCCCCTCTTCCTGTGCAGTGGCCGGCCATTTACCAATTTACGTCCACGCAACGACATCATAATACACTTCAGGACGCTTTTAAACAGATATTTTGGGCTCATTTCATTGAAACCCTAATAAGGATCAATGAAACGTTTCCCCTTTGACGTATTGCATTTTATATTGATGGATGTAACAAATTATTTGCTATCTCCCTCACATTATAACCATGTTTTTCTTTGTAGACGGATCTAATTATCATATCAAGAGAATGGCATTATTAATTAATGTGTAACTCTGTTGATTTTAATCCCATGTAGGGTTTGATTTAATTTATAAAGAGCCAATTTCAAAAACTTAGAAACATTAAATTATTGCTTTAGGTATTCTTCGCTCCTAATTACACATACTGTGTAAATACATTATTTAAGAATAAGTAAAACAGTAAATCAACTTTGCGAATTCTACTTGCACTGTTATCATCCAGTCCCAACTATCGCGTAAGTTCAAGGTATCCCTGTAACTATAATATTATCATTTGTTTTGTTTAATTCGATTACTTTTATCTGCTACGTAAATAAATATCATGTAATTTTAAAACCGTTAAAATACTACCATCCATGAAACTTTTGACATCACCTCCATCAATGGAATAGTTTTGACTAATTTTATCAAATCCTTAAGGAACGTGTTGCAAAGAGTAAAGATGTATTTGAAAAAATATGCACACAATTGAAGATGGTTAGTTCAATCTGTATTTTACTACTTACAGTTTACCTACAAATTGATACGAAAATTAACATTTATTACTTAAATTAATGCAGTAATTTTTGTTGTTTTCATTTAGAGATAACACAAGGACAATTGTTTATTCGGATTAAATAATTACGTAGTAGAAAGGGGTTATAAGGTCCCGATAACGAAGTATAATGTCACGTCGTATGTTTTAAATAGGTACTTAAATTAATACAGATAATTATTGGTGTGTTGTTTTTATCGCAGTTACATAAACGGTCATTTAGTAAATTTCCAGAATATAACAGAAATATTTTATAATATGATATAAGCAGAAAAGTTTTAAAGATCTTATCTTTTACCGTATACCGATCGTTATTTGCTTAACGAAGTATATTATTTAATACAAAAGACAAGTTTTTCCTAATAATGTATGTTGTAGGTGGTTTCTAACCTAACCTATGTAGGTAGGTAACGTAGGTTATGTTTAAATCATATAATTCATAACTTAAATCTCAATGTTGACTGTAGACATAAAGTATTAGTAACTATTGTATCAAAACAAAAATGTCAAATAGGTCCTAGGTGTGAATGCAATAACTTCCATTCACAGTATTTTTTTAAATAGCATATTATCGAAACGTTGCGGTAAAACTAGGCATATTCAATGGGAACCATTTGGAAGTTGTTTATATTTTATTGTACTGAACATCACCAGATTATGTATTAAAATATTTCAGGCGTGCTGGCCCAGTATCAAGTTACCGATGAACAAAAAACCAAGTTTAAGGATACACTTAAGGCGTACTGCAAGACTAACGGCGGCGAGGCCGCAGTTGATGAAGTCGAGGTAATACTAATTTCAGCTTGTTTTATAAATTATGTTCAGGAAACAAGCAGACAGACCACTTGAGATGGCCAGTCGAATTTCTAATATGTTGCTGGCTCTTTTACACGCCGTGCTTAAAAAGCCCCTCCTATTCTTGTTTCCATAATTTTTACATGAAAATAACATTTACATAAAATGTTACTCTAACAACGTAACAAGGGTCTCCTGCCAGAACAGAGCTAGTATTGACGTAATTAGCATCTATTCGGTTTGGTAAATTGAGTGGGTACCTACTGTGAAACGTTTTGTATTGATTATTTTAATCACGAACCTTACTAATCATTCATTACTAGGGATCCAGATATTGCTATTTTATCTGATTTTTGAAATGTATATTGCGTTGACGTTTTTAGTTTTGCTGTAAGCTAGGAGCTGTGTATGAACGAACATCAAAAGAATGTAAGTTCATGCACGGACGCGATTAATTCTGTTTTATTGATTGGTTATGAATTGTAATGTTTGATTTCATTATCAGCGATCGATTATGAGTTTCGTGGATTGCGTGAAGACCTTGGTCGACATGGAGACTGTGAAGAAGGAAATCGAAGACGCCAAGCCCAACGGGTCTCTCGACGAAGTATTCAAGAAGTGAGAATTATGCTTTATGTATTAATAATATGCACGAATCAATAATAATAACAACTGGAGACAATTCTACAGATGGCTATCCGATTCAATGCCTGTGTTATATTAACCGTACAACGGATAGACATACGATTAATTATATAGATATTTTTATTATTAGACACATAACAAGCAAATGCTCATCACAAAAATGTTCTGGGTGAGAATCGAATCCATGACCCTCCGGGTTTCCAGTGAAGGTCTCTAACCACTGGACGACGAGGCCACTCAATCAGAATCAATAAATCTGACGATACCCGAAAGGTTCATTTATCAAAATACTCGTTATTGTTTTGTAAAAACAAATATTTATACAGAGATAGATGTCCCCTCAATATCTGAACTTTTCGCCGCGCAATTCACTAATATTTATTTGACTTCAAATGTTACATACAAGGGCGATTTATGAATGTACGGAACCGGTACACCATTGAACCAGCGTATTATTGCAGGTATTGCGCCAAATCGCCCCAACTGAAGACATGCATCCACGGCCTGATGACGGGCGTAGCTCCTTGCCTTGACACTAAGGTGCGCGATGAAATAAGTTCCGTCAACAACGCTACAGATCAGCTGATCGATTTCGTCTGCTACAAGGACGGAGACAGAATTGCTTGTGAGTATTACCATTGTTCTCGTTGTTTATTTGACTGGCCTCGTGGTCGAGCGGTTAGAGATCCTGACTGCAAAACCGGAGGTCGTGGGTTCGATTCCCGCCCAGGACAGACGTTTGTGTGTGCAGCACATTTGTTTTTTCTGTGTCTGGTCGTAATAAACATATCTACAGTAGGAACTCGATTATCCGGCTCTCAGTTATCCGGATTCGCGATTATCCGGACTACCAACCGCGACCAATATTAAAAGCCTAGAAGACGTGGAAAATGATGCAGGACCACTTCATGTCCTGGAAACAGCTCTCTAGTTATTTGGAAAACAAACAGAGAGTGATACTGTGACTTTACTACAGCTGAAATGTATTTGTGATATAGCAGCAACGAAGAAAACAGTGGCTTACGTCAAATGACAATTACCAAATATGTATTTTAAACCAAATTGAACTTCATATTTTATTTC
>DWUN01002264.1:0-14215 GCA_018249975.1 Passova gellias | reverse complement strand
AAACATTTCTTTTCTGTTCACTTTCATCTAGTAGGTATATGGTTAAAGAAACTACAAAAGTATCTGTTGCTCAATTTTTTATCGTTTTCAGACAAAATTTGCGAACCGAAATATGGTAGGTACGGAACTTGCTCGTGCGATTATGATGTATTTGGATACTTTTTAAATCCAGAGCACTTAGATTTTAATCCAGACTACACTAGAATGAGGACTGTGATATATTACCAAATTTAATATGTATAACTTTAAAAAGTTTCTTTGTGTGTGTTACCTAATAAAATGTGTTTAAATCGATGTTTTACTTACGTATCTTTTCACGAATTCCCTCACAACCTGGTTGTGGCGCTTTACCATTATTTGGGTAAAAATCTGCATGACCATGACTCCATTTGTAGCCTAATAGACCACCACATGTATGTATAATGTCGACAAATTCGGCATCACTTCGTTCCAAACGAAAATCTGGTGGCATGAGCGGTAGCTCGAACAGCGGCCGTGCAGGATCTAATCCTGATAGTATAAAGAATTGTCTGTGTACTAAATCTACAAATCACGGTAGAATTAATGTGTCATTGAAACATATCTAACTAGGAAAACAGTCTCCAGTCGCCCGGTACCTGCCATTCCTCCAATAGACACTGAAAACGCGCTACAGCATTAATTATCATATTTTGCGGTAAATTATATTAACTTGTGAGATGTCAATAAACGTTATTTACCAGTGATTCGTTGTATCCTGTGATTTGAAAACATTCCAGTGTAACCCATCACATGTGCTCCCAAACTATGACCCACCAAATACATGTCTCTGCCTTGGACATCATAAGAGGTCGCAATGACATCAAGTAATTTTGCTAGTTTTTTGCCTACGTATCTCGTACTTAACGCTGCCAAACAATAATCTCTATTCTTTGATAGTTCACTCCAATCTACAGTAATAACGTTCATGTCAGATTTTTCCAATACAGAGTATTTAATATTTTGTAACCACGTGGTTTGGTCATCAGATTGCCATCCGTGTGTTACGACCGTGATGGGTTTTGAATCGATGAAATAAACGCTATTAAACTGTGTATTGTTATCGGGTATGGCAAGTAATTCAGGATTATCGGTATTATTCCTAAAACAAAAATAACGTAGAACAGTCTTTGAATTAAGTAGCATAAAATTCAGTTAAGTAAGAGGTGCTTTGATATTCAAAATCACCTTTCAAGACTTGTATAACTTGTGATTGTAATCTCTTGTAACTTGTATAACTATTATAGCAATCGGCCATCATAAGTGCAAAGGCGTTTGTAATTTTATAATTTGTGCAATTATAGGTATTCTGTATATTTCATAAAGAATTAAGGTTTGGAAACTATATACCTCGTGTATAAAGAAAAATAAGCGTCACCGTAAACCATGTCATCGATGCTGTTCAGCAGTGAAAAATTCATAATGTGCGTAACGCCAGTATCATCGATGAAGTACAGCCACTCTGCTCCACATTCGGGATTGTTAGCATCATTATACTCGTCTAACTTACCTATATTCCATATACCTATAGTAAGATGAAATATGAAAATTGTTATTTTTTTCTTAGTTATATCTATTTCTTTTCGTGCCCTAGGACTCGGAGTATGTAGAAGTAGAGTCGAAGCCGTGTAACGTTCCTTCAATATAATACTGTTCTCATTTAATACCAGAATGATCATGAACTATATCTACCTATGACACACTTACCGATGAAATAAAATGCGAAAAGTATTATTTCGGGCTGGTCCAGGCCTGTCATTATGGAACTTGTTTAGGTAAAAAATTACGAGAAAAACTGTAAATGCACAGGAGTTCTTTGGACTATCTATATATACCATCTTCGCAGTACAACCTTGCCATTAATATTAATTATCAAGTAATTACTTCCGTTAGGAAACAGAACTAGTTAACGAAGCTGATATGTAAATATGAAGTAGCGTCGTCAGATAAATATGGGTAGTACAGAATATACCACCGTTAACTCTTAAGACATTTTGGCAGCAATTACCATTGTATTTTTGTCTACTCTCTTGTATTAATTGTGCAGGTAAAATAAATAAGACTCTGATTAAATCATAGCAACATTATTGTATTTTTATTTTTTTGAATTGAATTCTTTGTGTGCTTACACAGTAAACACTGACCTCAACACTTACAACTAAAAATATTCTATAAATGAAACTAAAGATTTTGAGTTATAAAAATGTGGGCTTGTGCAATTCTTTAATTGTT
Source organism: Passova gellias (assembly GCA_018249975.1). Taxonomy (NCBI): domain Eukaryota; kingdom Metazoa; phylum Arthropoda; class Insecta; order Lepidoptera; family Hesperiidae; genus Passova; species Passova gellias. Next base: position 11,965 of record DWUN01002264.1, on the reverse strand, counting down.
CTCAATATAGGCGAACCTAGGTATGGTGGTTTCACTGACGTTACATTTAAGGTGCTGGGTATGCTCGATACCTCTCAAATATTCATTACTTATTGTGCTGAGATATTGTGCATTATGCCTTAAGTTTTTAAGATTGGGTGCCCCTGTTTCACCGCATTACATTTTGCCAATGTGCACATAACATATCATTTACATACGTTTCTTTATACAAACTGATATTACATACGATTTAGTTACATTATTCTAATATATTGCTATCTTTTTCATATTAGTCTATAGAAAATGTCGTACGACTTTGGAAGTGCATTATTATCTTAATTTTGCGTTGCATTTAGAAATAAATAATTTCAAAAAGTGCCACTAGAGGCCACTATACTAAAAATTAACGGTGGTGGTCAGTTACTTGTAAATAATAGGTTTGCACCGATCTCATATAAAGGAAATTATGAAAAAAATTAACGCTTAATTATTATTTTAGAGCTTATTAAAAGGAATTTCAAATTTTTATGGAAAAGACTAGATATCACATGGTTTGAGCTATATCTATCTTGCCTCTTACTTTTGTACAGAAAAACAAAACAAAATAATATTACAGAAGTTATGTTGCAACAGCGATTTCATTATAATAAACAACACAGACCAAAATTAATATAGCGTTTCAAAAGTATTTAAAATCATCTTACACAAATTATAACAACAATTGTTCTCAAAGTTATCTATTCATGCCACGTGCTTTTAACAAAAAAAATGTTAACAAATTCAAATAACAATATCATTATATCAAAAAGTTATCTATTAAAAATTATATTACTTATTGTATCTACGCTGTGATATGCAATCTCCGGGTCTGTAAATTAACAATTCGTTCTTTTCAAAGAAAAAAATGGCAAAAGTTATGCATAATAAAAATAATAATATAAATAAGTCCTTGGTGCAAAATATTCTATTAATAAAACAGATTGGACATTCAAGGCTATGGTTTTATTACATAGCATTTTAACTAGTTATTGGCATAAGTGAATAACACTTAAGTACTTAGTTAATAATTATAAAATATGTATTTTGCACCATGTCGTAAGTTATCAAATAGTCAATTGCATATATTTGTTACGCAAATTCCTGGAGAATAAGTAAATATCTCGTATAACTCAAAAATATACTTCGCAAATCGAAAAAAACAACAAACATTACAACGCATTCGGGACACGACATTTACGAATAATTTTACAGTTGGTCAGTCGAAAAAATTGAGCATATAATATTTTAACATATAATTAATTACATTTGAATAATGAATAATTTATTGCACAAATTGTTCACACTAACGATCTAAATAGTAACACTATGGCGGGAATAATCTAGAAAACGTATTGAAAATAAATTAACAATATCTATTGTTTTATTACCACAGCTTAAATTCTATTCGAACTATATTCACCGGCAGTGAAATGATGCACTTGCTCCGTCTTACAGCGTTATACATTATCGGACATATCGTATGCCGCTACATTGTCGGCCCGAACATACTGTGTGAAATATATACGTCAATCTGACGTTATCCAAACTAGTGTTAGAAACATCCTCTGAATACCAAAGTATTTGAACAGCAAATGTGCCTTTAATTTATCATACGATGATTTACATAAAAGCGTTTATATTTCGGAATACGTTTATACCGAGGATAAAGATGCTTAGTATTTTTACCCACACCGGCTTTAAACGGCGTAAAGAACATATGAATATCCAAATGGGGATAATTTTGTGTTTAATTTGTACACGGGATAAGTGTGATATTTTGAAAGTAGTTTGTATCACAGTCACGGTGAAACGGGTGGTAGACATAAATTCAACGATGCGATGAGTTTTAAATATTTTATTATGGAAAACGTTTGCGAGCGTATTTCAATACAATCGTGGAACTGTTTACAAGGCCTGTCCGTAGCAGCAGCGACGGTGCCCGATAATGTGTAAACCCCGAGACATACAATACGTTCACGCAATAACGTCGTCGTCAGTACCAAACGCTGTCATGCACGCCAATAAACACTACATCTTACCATACCTACCTATCTATTTGTAATGAATAATTTATCCTCAATTTCTTTAAAGCGTACATTTTATTCTTACTTTTAGGAGATACTTAATCGAATACAGTGTTTGGAAATAATTCCAAAACGTTTTTTGAATAACATAATCGTAAAATAGATTCAAAATTACGCAATAATGCGTCCTGCATTGCACGTTCGTCTCGTCGTCTCGTACCGGTAGTGGCTAGGTCGCTTACGATAACTAAACAAACAGTCTTTGACTTGACTGGTCAACTTAACAATACGTATTTTAATAGGTGGGATTGTGTAAGAAATCGACAGATAAATAGTGGATATAGTGTTGCTAGCTGATAAATTTGGATTAAAAGGATGCTACTCTAGCATTTTTGGGTTAGGTATATTACTAAACTTGTCATCATTCCAGCTCGATAAAAGCATGGAATTCAAATTTTCCTAAACTGGAGAATACGATTATATGTAGGTTCTTATGTTTAATTATAAATTAATCTGTGAAACTTAAAAAAAACCATTAATCGTATAGTGTGTCTAATGAATAACGAGGGGTGAGTAAAGGTGAACATACGAACTCGAACATTATTATGCTAGTGCAACACGAGCGCTGGAACTCGTTCGGCCGAACTCGGACCGGGCGTTGTTATAAATAAATAAGTGTATAAGATAGTATCTAATATACTTTTTTACATATGTACAGTTTCAAATAATACAAGGAAAATAGGTACACGAAGGATAAAAATAATTATTTGTACTTGTAAAATAAAATATTAAAAATATCTAACTGATGACAGTATCGAGTTTTCGCTCAACCTATTCAATATGCCTAATTCTACCTTAGAATATTTTGTCGTGTTTGTATAATATAAATGATTTAACGCGCGCGGCCGGCGCCGCTCCAACGTTATCAATAACGTATGCGAGTCTCGGGGACGTCGTTCGACGGACCGTCCCCGCGGCGAGCACACCGAGTCGATCGCTAGTCATCGAACTAGGCGGACGTGTTCCGAGCGTGCCGGCTGCGCGGAGTCTTTTTCCTATATAATTATTCGTAATTAGTTACAATAATAACTACATATCATATAATGTTGGTATGAGCGGTGTCGTGGATGCCTCCCCGCTCATACCTAAAGCGTTTAGGTGCACGTGCCCTCGCACTGCCTGCTCGCCGCGCGGCTTGCGTCGTACGTGTACTCGAATAACAATTATTGTAAGTATGGCACGATATTTTGTATTCATTTTCGCGAGTTCCCGAGTCTCTCTTAATCTTTTTAGTATCTAGGTATATAAAAAATCTACTCTTCAACGTGTTTCGCGATACGAGTAGAGTGACAATATTAAATATAACGCCAATCGTATAGTAAAGGTCAAATATGAAAACGCTAAAGGCAATTATATCGTATCGGTAATTGACATTCGTATCGAGCGGATGGCAGGCATTGCGAGCGTAACCGCCACAGCATCCACGTTCCATACGTATGTACATTAATATTACTATTTCAGTCGAACAGCTCTGTGACTGAGGTCGTACCTAACTCCTTATTACTTACTATCATAATAGGTGGTCGCCAGCACGTCGAGCTGCCGGCGACGAAGGTGGGATATTTAATATCAGCGAACGAAACGTATCGTGTTGGATAAACCGAGGCCAAAGATGGCTAATAACATCAAAACGAAATGATTCCTTTTGGTTCTTCGACTCTGATAATAGTCGATTCAGGCGAGTTAAACATTTATTTAATATAAATTGAAAGTAAAGAAATCGACTAAATGTATCGTTTGAGATGAAAAAATCTGGTCGTAGGGTAAATCACGGTATCGATTAAGGTATCATACGTAAGGTATAATATAATATACCTATCGTGGTACTTAACTTTACGAGTATCAAGGTTTTTATAAAATTCTTATCACAATTTAAAACTTTATCTGGGTTATCCATCGATGACTCGGTTTAAAAGGGACTCCGCTATATAAATCCCTCGGAGAATCCTCTTCACAGTATATTTGGGAGACGCGATCCAGGCGAGAGAGTGACCCGCACCGCGGGGACTACACGTTCGGGCGAACGGGACACCGACGCGAGCGTCGACACGAAATAATTAAAATGCGAACCGGAGGTGTTACATAAAATATAGCTTCAATCCCTAAATAAATATCGATATCGAGCACGATCGTTCAGTATAAGAAGCAGATTCGGTGGGCGTCGTCCGCATCGAAGCGCGGGTGCCTCAGCAGACGGTCTCGGCGGGCGCGGGCGGCGCGGGGGGCACGAGGGGCGCAGGCGCGGCCAGCGGCGACAGAGCGCCCAGTGGCTCGGGCGAGCGCCGCCGCAGCGCCTGTCGCTTGCGGAACTCTAAGAATTCCTCTTTCATGGCGCGCACGCGCGCTTCCACGTCGTCGCGCGATGGCCGCGTGCGCGTGCGCTCCGGTGTAGAGGGCGTGGGCGTGCGCGTCGCGCGGTCCCATTCGTAGTGGACGTCTACCGAGCCGGCGTCCGCCGCCTCGCCAGATCCGGGCCGCGGGGGTGGGGCGGGCGGCGGGGGCCGGTACGGCGGCGGACGCCATTCGGCCAAGCTGCCTGTGCGGCTGCTACGATTGTGCTGCGACGAAGATGCGTTCTTGCTGCCGAATCCGCTGGAAGACGAGCGGCTCTCGGGGGACGCCTCGTGCGGCGGCGGCGGGAGGTCGGACGCGGGGCGCGGGCGGCCGTGGCGCGGGATGGGCCGCGACCGGGGCCGCACGAGGACGCCAGTGGAGGCGCGCAGCGGCAGCGGGTCGTGCGAGCGTCGCGGCGACCGCAGACGGAACGAGGGGGGCGTCGGGAAGGACCCGTCCGCAGAGCTCGGAAAGGGTACGGAGCTGAGGTCCGAGATGTGCAAGGGTGACCAAGGCGTCCAGGCGGGTGCCCAGGGCGGCCAGGGCGGCCAGGGGGGCCAGTGCAAAGCGAGCGCCGGCGAGGACGCGCGGAAGAGCGGTGGGGCGGCGGAGGGACGAAGCGGTGCTCGGAGACGCGGCAGGAAGCCCCCGTCGTCGGAGGAGGAGGGCGCGAGCGAGGGCGCGGGCGAGGCGGAGGAGGCGGCGGAGGGCGCGGGAGACACGCGGCGCGCGGCGCCCCAGTAGCGCGCCTCGTCGCCGCAGCGCGACGCCGGCCAGATCCAGTTGGCCGCGAACCGTAAACATTGCACTATACTCGATATTCCGCGTTCTCTAAATCTGAATTGAAAAATTCTAATTATTATATTGTTTAATAATACCCATTTACGTCTCGTAGCTGGAGCGTGTGAGAAAAATTAAAGATAGTACGAGCAATACACCATAAATAAATCTAAATAACTAATAATTTAAAATAAAAATTTGTATAGGTATACCAAATAGAATAAATATTACTGACCTGACTTCCTATTTGTACGAATGCGTTTAAGAAAAGATACAAATTAATAAAACAATTTAACATTGTGACCGGAACGGATGAGTTATACGTACTTTTTAAAAGGCACTTGAGTGCTGTCGGCTGCGCGAAGGTCGGTGAGTCGCGCGGCTACCATGTTGTATGCTGCAAGCGGATAATTTCTGAACATTAACGCAGTGCCGCCTGCCCGCCCTCTCCCGGCCGCCGCCCGCCACCACGTAACCCCCCAAACAGCCCACACCATATTGTCAACTTTAAAGCACATGTATTATTATTCATCAAAAATGTGGCAAGCGGATCAAATTATTAGATGTTTTCATTAAAAGCAGCGTGGAAGTGATTCGGGTGGCATGATGAAGTTCAGATCCAAATTTGTTATTTCTTTGTTTGTTAATTACTAAGAACAATTGTTCAGTAATTTTTTTGTAGGCATTAAATAAGTCAGTACATAATTAATTAAGTGTGTTTTAACGCTAACTCACACTCTTTTACACTGAATTATGTGAGTGCGGGTTTGAATTCAATAAATGTATCACGAAGCACGAATAGATACCTAGTCAGTGGCGGCCCCAGACACCGCTGGCCCCGGGAGGTACCCTACGCGTCGCACCCTAAGGACGCCTCTGTACCTACTAGTCGTTATAAATCATAATATAATATTTTGTAAAAACTCATATACTCAGTTCTACTTTTCGTGTAACTTTACCTTCAACAATTTGTAGTTATCCAGTACGAAGGAGATATTTTCCTACCAGCAACATCTACTACTATCGACAAGCCTGACAATTTTCATACGCATTTTCATATGCAAAGAAAAAAAATGTTTTCGAGTGTCTATTCCTACGCATTACAGAATACATCGGTTTAGTTAAACTCCATATAATTATAGTTTTCTAGCAATTCTTGTTTTAACTATTGTGCATACTCGTATGTTATAGATAGATTATTATTTTTAGTACCTAATAATGATGTAGTATTTTTATTAACTGAATCCAAAAACAATTTTGAGTGCTTAATTTGTTTAGATCTTGATTCATCATGAAAAGCGTTGACATGCAGGCCGAGGGATGGTTACTCTTTTTCACCGAGTCTCACTTGGAGGTGGAGTGTAACAAATTATTGGATAAGTATCCGATAATTTGTTACATCGCGTGTATTTGTTGGGAAACGGCAGGTTTTATTCGACATTACGATTTGCCGTTTGTTTAGAGAAAGTTCGTTAAAAATATCAGATTGTTAGCGCGAAGTTTAAAGTGTGAAAACATTATAATGAAAACTGACAGTTAATTTTATATTACAAAAGTTGTTTATACAAATATTCATACCTCCAACAGCAAGAGTGTAATCCTGGCAAAAACCAGACATACCACGTACTACACGCTTCATACAGGACTATACCGATGAATAAGCATTACATTAACATGAATTATTTTATTGAAACTTTAAGTCGTGTTAATAACAGACAGCGATTTGAGCGTAAACTTAAATACCGGAAGAAAGCGTGTTAATCAGTATTATATTTGTATATAAAGTAAACAGGATGTTACACGAGAAATATTTTTATATGAGCAATTACGAATTACATTATTGCAAGTAACAAGATATGACCATTTTATTGATGCAAGTGTAAAACAATATATACACAAATGAACATAAAGCGTGTGATGAAAATTGCGGATGTAGGTACATGCACTTTGTCGGGTGTAGTGATGCATTTTAATAAACAAACTTTGAATAATTACAAGCGTCGAATGCATTATTCAGTGCTAAAGCGGTCATAAAGACGTATCAACTCGTGGGGGGAATACATCGGGTGGTTAACAAAAAATGTTTAGCTTTTTCACCGACAATATGGTAGTTGATGTGTCCAGTCTCGGAAGTAAGTCGAACTTAACGAGGAGAGACTAGACACATCGCCGCGTCCGCCGGCTAGAGCCCGAGCGGAGCCAGTGCGGGGAGGCGGGGGCGGGCGGCGCCCCTCTCGCCGGACCCACCTTTCTCCTGCTTGCGCCGCTTGCGCTTGTTGCAGATCTTGACGGCGCACACGGACAGGATGATCGCCACGATGAAGAACAGGATGCCGCCCACCACGCCCGCCGTGATCGCCTTGTGCTTGACCCGTGCTGGCACCGGGAACTTCACTTCGTCCGAGCTCTCGTAGCTCGTGGCCGAGTTCGCCAGCACTCTGAAGTAGTACGTCCGCCCGCCGACCAAGTTTTTTACTGCAACAAAGGACATGACGCTAATTAATCGTCTTCGTTCTATACGCGCTACCTGCGCTCGTTTCAATTCAACCGAAAGCAATACTTTCGAAGTACTGTTGTATTACATATCAGTAGGGATAGCCTACTGGCTTGAAATTTAGTGTCCCATTCCGGGGGTCTGATTCCAAATCTCCGCACGCACTTCGTAGTTTACACTTAAGTGTCTTTTATAAGTTGAAATTTTAATTTACAAATTTATGAATTAGATTTATAAGTTTTATATGTCAACATGTCAATCTTCCCACTTGGCCAGCGTGGGAGTCTACTGCCTAAAACTTAAACTTTGAGGGGAGACTCGTATCTAAAAGTTGCTTTTGCTATTTGATTATTTGAAGATGATTAAATTTTGAAATACTATATACATAATGTTTATAAATGTTACAATACGTGGTAGCGGCCAGTGCGGCGTCAATTTACCGAGATAGCTGGTCTCCTCGGGGCGGATCTGTCCCCGGTTGAGCGTCTTCCACTGCGCGTCGGTGCGGTACTTGATGGTGTAGTACTGCACGAGGTGCGCGCGCTCCAGCGGCGCCTGCCACGTGATCAGGAACCCGTTGTGCACCTCCGTCACGGTGAGGTTGCGCGGCGGCCCCGACTTCGGACCTACGCGCACACTCCTCGCGGCTCAAATCGGCACCGGCTCGGTGCGATCTGAAGCTTTTCATCTTTCAATGAACAACTCAAAACGCTCCATACTCTACAGGAATACAGGAAAATCGACGACCGCGTTCGTCGAGTGTCGTGCGAGCGGGCACGAGGGCCGCTCGAGGTGGAAGCGGTTCGTGGGAGTGACTATCTAAATGGCACAGAGAGAGCGGACACGGTACGACAGACTATGACAACACGATACATACACACTAACTAAGATGCAGAAGCGATATAAAAGTACATCGAACGAACAAACAAACGATGGAGTAAGCGTGACATAGACGTGGGCGACGTGCACGCGACCCTCCCGCGAGTAGCTCGCGCCGCCCGGGCCGGGTGGGGGGTGGGGGTGGGGGGGTTTAGGTGGTGATGTGGATGATGGCGAGCAAGCGAGTGCTACGTAAAGATATACCGGAGTCTTCGGGTGCTTTTTGAAAAATCTTTTCGTCTACCGGCCCCGCCGCCGTGGGCGTCGCCTTCGGTTTCGCGCCTACATCTAGAACGGAACGTAGGCGTTAGCACTGCGCCCGACGCCGACCGTCTCGTGTGTGAGCAGCGCGAGCGACCTTTATTATTTCCTAGATTAAATCTCATTATATATAAACTTTACATCAATAAAATAAACAATCACAATTTTCACATTTATTTAAAAAAAAATCCTTCTGTAAATATATTATCAATTATACCTACATATACATATTTATACGTAACATTGCAATTGTAACTTGTTGTTGTTGTTATTGTTATCTAATAAAGATGATATACAATATACATACAAATACAAATAAAATTATTATCAACGACACGTGACAATATGAAGTAATCCCAAACCAAATATCACTGTTTTTTTTAAATGTCACTTAGTTACGTTAGTACGATGTTTAATTAAAAATAATAATAATGCGAGTGTTTCTGTAACGTTTCAAGTGAAGCTGTCAAAGTTACCCAGAGTTCGTATGGTGATGGCCTTGCTCATCATTCCCTCTCCGATCGTGTTCTTGCTGTTCACTTGGAATTCGTAAGTCGTTCCCGGTTGAAGGCGATTTATTGTTACCTGTTGAAAAAATATTCACACAAAAAATCTTAACATCGCATGCAAGGCACATGAAAGTCACTTATAAATAAGGAAATTTACAATCGTAACTTATCCCAAAGGAGTGCTTCAGGTGTTGTAATACAATGACGTTTATTCTTGACTTGACTTGCAAACATAAGGTTACGTTACAACCGTACATATTATCTGACAGACAAAGAAAGACTTATACGTATCAACTCGGACATATCGCTATCACTACATAGTATAAAACAAAGTAGCTTTCCGCTGTCTGTCCCTATATTGTTGCATTGTAATTTCCTACGATACTATTATTGCAAAAGACAGTACCTATTCAACGCAGACGAAGTCGCGGGCAAAGGCTAGTACATAACAAATTGAATAAAAGTATCGTGGCAACCGACCGACGTGGCTCCGGACGGGGTGACGGGCACTTTGGTCCAGTCGGAGAAGCCGGCCTCCCGGTACCAGATGGTGTAGTCCTGCTTGTAGTCGGGCCCGCCCGCGTAGCCGGGCTGCCAGCGCAGCGTCACCTGGAACTCCGTGGCGGTGCCCGACACGTTGTAGGGCGCGTGCGGCTGCGTGCCCTCGATCACCAGCTGCGTGTCGGCCACGATCGTCGCCACCTACCGCCCCCGACGGAACATATGTGTCAATGTGATAGACTACTACTGGTTAAGGACAAATAAATATCGAGTGAGCGGCGGGACATTGAAAAGAAGTATCGCCAATAGCGCGGTATACATGTACATACGACTGGATCTTTAAATCTTAATATATCGAGAGTTTAGTAATTATTAGCAATTGCAGAATAAATTTTGAGACTTTTCAATTCAATAATTTATTTAAAAAGAACAGTGTTACAGTTAATTGGTTATCAATTTCTTCTTTAAAATATCAGCGCAGCGCATATCCGCAGCGGCGTACCTCGTTGGAGGCGACGCACTGGTAGATGCCGAAGTCCTGGCGGCGCAGCGTGTCGATGGTGACGTTCCCGCCGAGCGCGCGCACGCGGCTCTTCTGCAGCGGCAGCCCGTCGCGCCGCCGCCACGCCACGCTCGGCCGCTGCGTGCCCTCCGCCTCCTGCGCCTCGCAGTGCATCTCCACCGACTCGCCCACCTGCCCGCCCGCACCGTACACGACATTACAATACTTAGAACGGTCACATCCATTATACCGATCAACACATTCGTTACAGATTACATTTCAAGTTAAATAACTGGAGGTGGTAGAACCTGTATACGGTTCGCCCGGGGAAGTACCACCGCCACACCTATTTCTGCCGTGAAGAAATTGTTTTTTTCAATTTGTGTTTCGGTTTGAAGGGTGTGGTTGCCGGTCCAAGCGTATACCAAAGGCGACCATCTCAGTCCTCAAGAATAGTGACGCATCCGTGACGGACCTCTAATAGGGCAGATACTAAAGAATACTAACTGCACTTACAATAACAAATACTAATTGGACTAATATTACTAACAGTTCCATGCTTGCTATCCTATTACTAACGAATACTCACCAACTAATTTTTATTAACACCTATTGACTGAATTCACACTAACAGTCCCATCCCTACAACCCTATTAGAGGTCCGTCGCAGATGTCCATGGGCGGAAGCGGTCGCTCGTAACTGGTGCCACCTCGTTCACTACTCTCATAACATAAAAAATGAATAATTGGCATATCAAATTTACTCATAACTTTCTAACTGTAACTTACTCATAATTTTCTAGAATTGCCACTAGCTTCATCTAAATATTTACAAAAGTCAAACAGCAATGCTTTCTGTACAATAGGCTCCCGGTCTACAATCCCAAACGCGTTAATACGATATAAGAAATATTTCTAACTCGCGTTATTTTCTTGCGCACGGATTAGCAACTCACGCGAGATTGTTTTATACAAAAATCCGTGCTATCCCTCTTACAAGTTTTATAAGAGTGTAGGCGTTATATGGGCGTTTTATCTTCCTTCTTTAATAGTTGGCGAAAGTTTGCGCACATGTAGTCGGGGTCCCGTAGTCCCGAGGGGCACATAACAATGAGAGGACCGCGCCGCCAACAGCGAAATATTTTAACACTCTGCTCAGTGCCTTTACAGTAGTTAAATAACCTCTTGAGAAAGTGTTCCTTTTTTAAATCCATCGAATAGTTTTAGTAACAGATATATGTACCTATCAGATTGAGCTTGGTATTGTGCAACAATTGTAGAATATGACATGATGGTGTATCCTCATGCAGTAAAGAACGCTATCCCTCACGCAATAACGTATGCACACGCAAAAGTTTTGCCAACAACTTACATAACACTACTGACAGATGTTTCGCCGCGAAATGATCAGAGATATAGCCTCAGAAATGGTTACAAAGTCAACCAAAGTACACACCGTAATATGGCATATTCGCGTACTGTTTCAAAGTAACGCCTGATACAATTAACTATCAGATGTTGTTAGTATATCGACTGCAGCAATTAACAAAGTCGGAAGTGAAAAAGTGTCTTCTCTCAGTACGGCCAACGGAACATTATCTAC
>DWUN01002263.1:0-14215 GCA_018249975.1 Passova gellias | reverse complement strand
AATAAAGCTACAGGTATCAATTGGTACGATATTGAAAAACTATAGTGTCATAATAACAATGAAGTTACTTTAACGCTATGTAATTTGAAAATAATGATGCGTTTTAGAATTGGAGATGAAAATATTACATTTTTATTGTTCCTGATAATCGTTTGAATAGGCACGTGCAAAAGTCTAAGTACGTAAGTAGGATGGAATAATCATTCTGTTCGTTTCGTTTTGTCACGTTTTCATTTTTTAAAATATAAACAAATGATCAAACTATAAGGCAAACGAGATTGGCTACAACGACTTTGAAGTCAGTTATTGCAAAAATGTTTTGTCACTTTTAACGCTGTCGGACTTATTAATCGTTTGAAATATTTCATCACAGTTTGATTTTTATTGATCATTTCCGCTAAGAAGTGGACATGGTAGGCAATAATCTAAATCAAAATCAACCATTTTGTTAATAGAATTTATTATTTAAATGTCAAATATAGTCATTTACAAATATGTAGGTACACATTTTCTATGAAACACCAAAACATTGGTGCCTGAAGGTAATAAAGGTGTCTGCTAGAAATCGCGTCAAAAAGCGACAAAACCGCTTTTGAAAACAGCGATAAACGTAGAAGAAGCACGTCATTTCCGTAAGGATAGAGATACTTGACACTGCGTGTTCTCTGCCTAACCCGTTAGAAACATGGCGTGATGATAAAACAATAATTCAATGAATGGTTCTGTTATGTGGTTTCGTTGTAATATATTTGCTAACGAGGAGTATGCTATTATTTACTTTACAATTTAACACTCCACTGTGGTCACGCTTTCAGCTGTAACGTAAGGCTTCGGTGATAAGATTTAGGCGATGTCCTTCAGTATTTGACAAAATTACAAATTTTACGCAATTACAAACGTTCGGCACCGTACCTTCGGCAAATGTGTCGACATTTACGCTCAGTATGAAATTGGAAATTCGTTGTTTAATGCGAATCTGTCATTGTGTATTTTGAATTTTTATCAATTATGTTCAAAAAAGAACAATAAATGAAAAATATTATGCAATATTGCATGTAATGAGTGAAACATTATAAAGTAGATACATTAAAGATTTTAAGTCTAAGGCTCGATGAACATATTGTTTTAGGTCTCTATGATTAACTCAGAATTTCACAAAAAAACTCCCATGTATAAGCTAATTATGCTGTTTTATAATATCGTCCTATTTCAATACTACATTCAATTGTTTCATTATCTTAACACATAAAATATGCTTGTGTCACGGAAGTCTATTTCATTTCATGAGTGTGATATCACAGAAAAAAAGAACAAATTTCTCTTTTAAAATAATGCATTAAATGTAAATTCATCTTTGTTTAATTACAAATGTAAGCCGCTGCATTCGTTAACTTGCGGCACACGTATTTTTCTTTGCTACCACGCTTACGAGATAAGCACTTAATTGTTTAAATCTTTTATTTTACTCTTACACATTTAATGAAAAAAACACATTTTAATAAATATTATTCATTCGATTGATTGACGATAAGACGAAGAACAATTACGCGTAATTTAATTATACTTTTTTATTAATTGTACTTAGATACATTGAACAAGATACATTGCATCATATCCAAGTTCGGAGCGCACAAAGCCAAAGTTAGATGACTAAAACATGACCTTCATTGAATGTATGTATGTACCCTATAATTAATAAAACAATTTGAATTGGAATTTGAATTCAAATTAAAGTAGCATACTATTTTATATTACTTACTTCGATACCTAAATACACTGCATGCGGATATGCACCCGATATCTACTTGACAGCCGTAGATTACGCGACGTAAATAGTTTGCAGGAAATTGTCGTTACGTTTCGCATAGTCGAAATCGTTGTCACTAATATTTTGATTTGAACATTTGTAATTCTGTTGCGATTGTGTAATAACTGTCACCTCCTGATATGAAACATAACCTTCGCGCTCCTTCAGTTGCCAGATCGTATTCAATACCGGTCAAAATTTCTTACATAACAATTAACAAACCACAGTTTCGTAATGAATGGATATGTAATCGATTAATTAAGTGTAAAGATAGATAAATGTTTTGTTTACTGATTGCGGCCTTGTCTTATTCATTAACGCTTGCATGAAATACTATAGCTTTCATTTCTTTGTCTACTGTGGGTATATGATTTTATTTATTGTTGGTCACCACTCTTTGGTCAGTTGCTACTTAAACACTAAAAGATCATAGGTCACAATCAGTCTCGTGCTAAACATAGGGTCAGCCAGTTAAATAACGTTGTTAACAACTGAACGTTATTAATAACTAGTGTATATAATTTTAAAAATAAAATAATCCTGTTGCTTCTCATTAGTAATGATAAAAATAACGTGCGTTGGGTTATTCAATAGCTGTTTTCAAAATTTCAGATTCTGAAAGTGAAGACGGGAACGTATTACGTGATGAGAGTGCGATGTATTACTAAAGTGATTTCTAAATAAAATACTCCATCGGAGCCTGTTTGTTGATTTACGTGAAAGTTAGAGAACGCAAGAATTTGTTTGTATGTTGCGCACTGCTAATTGACAGTCGCGTATTCTTTGTTCTACTCTGATTGATACATCTGCTAAAATGTATCTCGCTAGATATATAAGTATATAATTTAACAATTAGTAACGCCACGTTGACATAGCTAAATTTATCCTAGCAAACACTTTAGTGTTTGCTAGGATAAATTAGGATTTATCCTAAGCGTGGAGTCCTGTTCCCAATGAATAACTAACTATTGAATAATATGGATAACTAACTAACTATGAATAGCTAACTATTAACACCTATTATTAACTAAACCAATTAACAGTAACGGCTGTATTCCTACTCATATTAAAGGTTGATTACAAAAATCTATAGGCGCCAGTGTATACTTGTGAATGTCGCCTGTTCGTTTTCTACATTCTTTTCATGAAAAGAAAACACAAATTTCTTTATAAACTGAATAAGTACCTAAAGTAGACCAAATACATCATAAAATAGAAGTTACTACGAGTTATATTGTTTTTCACTGCGAGAAAATGTCTCTTTGCGATTGTCAAATGCAGACGATTGATATCGACGTTTCAGGCCCAGAATGATTATTACTGTTGGTTATATATATATATTATATAAAAATATCGAAGGTATTTTTAATCTGTGACATTACTTAACAACAATTAGTAGATTTACCATTTAAAGCATATTACGTTACAGTGACAATAAATATTTCGTAGCTATATTATCACACCGTCGACTTTCGATTTTCGAAGGGTGCAATTAAACAAATGGTCGTGGATTATGTAAATCACTCAATTAATCCAATTACAATTCATTTGCCGTGGCAAATGGTGCTCATTTTACTTAATTGTTAGTTCTCACGGCGTTCTCACGATTCGCGTTTAATTGGTGCATCCGTCTTTGACCTCAGAAGATCTTCGTGTGTTACCTTTTGTAATATTACGAATTACAATTATTACATCGCGTTCCAAAATTAAATGTTGGTACATACTTATTATTTACTTTTCAATAAAGCTGTAATTCAGTATGGATTTGGACGCTCAATTACATAACCTATATATTGTTGTTGATACAAGTGTTTTTTCCCGAAGTGGAAATTGGGTGCGTATGTTATGTTATGTTTATAGTTGGTAAATAATAAAATAACGTGTTGCTTAGAAATAACATGGCCGATTTATTTTATATTCATTAGGACGAAACAGACAACTACAGGTCACTAACATTACGTAGCTAATTCAAATACCAAATACCTAATTATAACATAACATAATGAAATATTGTAGTATTGTCAGTTGTTCACAAATCATATAAAATTTCGTATACAAATATCGCTTGTTTCTCCTGTGTATAAAATCATTAAACAAAATCCCACAAATATTTGTCCTTAATCGAACTCCAACCATAAGTTTCCGCTCCACAATCAATTTCAACAATCACTGGATTCGATCAACAGGGATTTCTGATATTCTTGTGTACCATATAATAGTCAATTTGTGTAACTTTTGACGAACAGGACAATCGAAAATTCATCTAATTAGGTATCTATTTATGTTGCTGTTATTCAACGAGAATAAAATTTACGGGCGCTGCCATGACTCTATAATGAACTATATAGCGCTCAACTAAGCTTTTTCTACATAAATGTAAATAATAGCAGACGACCTTGAGATAAGTAAATAATGCAACCAGTAGAACGCGAACTACGAGTTGGTTTTGTTTACGTGCGTGACGTCACCAAAGTTGCACCACGCGTTTCCGTCACCGATTTAATGTCAGGCGTCGTATTTTTCTTTATTTTTACGATAAACGGACTAAAAATTAAATGAAAAGGAAAGACAACTATGTTAGCAAGAATTTTTTCGACTAGCTGTGCCCGCGACTTCGTCCGCGTGGTTTTGTATAATTCTAAAATAAAAGTACCCTTAGCTACCGCTTATTACATCAGCAATCTGCCGGTGAAAGTCTCGTGAAAATCGGTTCAGCCGTTCCAGAGATAAGCCGGAACAAACAGACAGACGAAAATTGCAAAAAATGTTATTTTGTTGTGTATATACAAATGCATTTAGTAAAAAGCGGTTATTTTGATATAGTAAACAGACACTGCAAGTTTATTTATTTGTTGTTTTTCTTGTCGGATAGCGTAGGTATGGAATAGTGAACATTCGATTGGCGAGTAAAGCACGGTTCTAAGTCATCGGCCGTCGCTAAGTTTGAAAGGGAACATGTGTCACATGAATATCAAGTAGGGTCGCCGATACCGTTATAATGTTCCGCGTATCCGAATTCTCGGCCTGAATGTCTAAGCTCGGTATTGATGAACGTACATACCGACGGTACAACTAGGCGCGCATACTAAAAACCTAAATACATATTATTAATTTTAACACACCAATTATTATTACACCATAGGTCCAAAACGGGGTAAGCAGAAGGTACCTTGTGTAAGGTGCTTTCAATACATTTTAATAATAATGTCTTAGAATAAGTTGACACACGACCATCGCTAAAGTGGCAGACAGATAGACAGATGATACCTGCACAGATATGTAAATTTTTAAACGCATAGTTACGAGTATATAAAATTTTGTACGCCCAAATACAGAAGAATTATTCACGTCGATCGCACAAATATTTTTCCTGGATGAGAGTCACTCACCACCCGACCAACGGGCTAGTCATTACTTCGCTAACTCCTTGCAGGCTTTGAAGGGAAACAATATAAATTAATATCGTTTTATTTTAAATTTTAACTTTCAATACAAAATAGATGCGTGCTATCAGAAGCAATGACATGCTCGAGTTATTAAAGAACATTGCTTTTTTTTCTACTACACCAAAGTGTGGTGAGGTTTTTATACAAATAGATATCACATATTATCTATACATTAGGTATATGTCTAATCGTATTATACAAACATTATACATAAATAAAATTAATCATCTTAATTTTTTTCCAACTTAGCTAACCTATCAGATTAATAATTCAAAGTTTAAAAGTAATTATATGTCAAGTTATGAATTAATTTGAAGTATTCAAATTGTGTTAGCGACGGTTTCTGCTGAAGAAACATGTTCATAATTTTGAGTTACTGTTAAAGGAATGTTCGGTAAATTAATTTCAAATCGTATTCTATTAAATAATTGTTTAAGATACCAAAAGACTCTTATCAATAAGACCTAATTAAGATGATATAGGTGAAGATACATAGAGATGAAGATATGAATTATTAATTAATTATTGCAATGCAATCATCGTCTTGGTTGCACTTTTGAATGCTGCGTTCCGAATATGTAGAATAGAGATCATGCTATTAAAATGTATTTTTTATATTTACAATGTTTTTAAGACGTGTTTGATTGTTTATTTATTTATTTACTGTTAATAAAGTAATAGTAAAAAGTAATGAAGAGCGAACTTATGACATTCAAAATTGTTGCTAAGTCATTGTTTCGTAAATATTTGTGTGAAATCGCCATCCATGACAGAGGTGATAAACTCAGAGTTGCTTCATTTTAGACATTAAGTATTTGCGATCTGGAAGTACTTTAGGGTCGTAAGAGCGTCTGTTCGTCAATGAAATAGCAAAAACCTTAAAATACGTAGGAAACTATCATTAAATATGCCGTAAGTATTTTATAAATACAGTGTTGCGGAGTCCATGGCACGTCATAAACAAACATACAGTATTGACCGCAATTAGAAATATGTACGTGTATATCGTGGAAGTTATAATTTAGTTTTTCCTATCGACTAATGCGTATGAGAGGCCTGAGAGTCGCGTAGGATTGACTAACTGCGCCCGCGCATTCCTCCACATCGAATACTGTTTTAGTTGTCTATGAAATAAAACATGTTATCTTTATAACATCGACTATCTACCAGTGCAAGTCTCGTCAAAATCGGTGTCACCGTTTCGGACATTAGCCCGAACAAACATAAACGCAAGTACAAAAAAACGGATCTTAGAACGGTTTTAGGTTTGGGTCCAAACGTAGTCGATTTTCAGTGAAAAATATACTTATACAGACATACATATGTGTATTGAGTGCAACTTTTTATATTACAGACAGATAGTTAAATTTTATTATATCAATACAGATATGTAAGTACATACCTATGAAATCGTGTCTTCTAACTTCTGACGGACTAATGATCGTTTTTATCGAAGTGCGCGCTCTCTTGAAGACCTCGTGAGAGTGTGTTGAATATATTATGTACCTCGGCTATTGTGATATTGTATGAAATCCATTTTAAAAGTGCGATGAACGCCTGTGAAGCTATTATCTGAAAATATGTTACGACATACCGTTAAAAACATTTCGTATCTCTATTTATGAATGTGTAACTTGTGTATTATATTTCACTGTTACTATGTATTACTATGCAAATGAACTGAGCGACAATGGTGACCTTGACAATAAAGATATAAGAAATACAATTGCATAGATAACAGCGTTCGGGTCAAAAGTACAATGACCTCAGAGTGGTATCGAGTTACATCGGACGGGTTTGAAAAAACGGTAGGAAAATAGATAACACGCTCGACTGGTATGTAAACTTAGCACAATGCATAAAAGGCACGTCGTCCATTGGTTGGCTTAATGATCGCTGAGCTGGCAGTGGGTTCGATTACTGCACAAAACATATTTTTTACGAGGAGCCTAAATGAAGAGTAGTAAGAACATAATTCATTAAAAAAAAACTGATATAATAATATTATTGGCGAAGATGTCTACATGTGGACATACTCGTATATGTGGTTATGAAAATTATAATGATACATGGATACAGACTCATCATTTTGTTAAATACCTGAGCCGACATGGGCAGTCTTATTAAATGCATAATGTTTAATTTAATGTTATGAAAAATAGCGTAGCGTAAAGGAAATGTATTACGAAATCAAAGTGCAGAAAATATCCCTTAGTAGGTATTTCCTCAATCAAAACTTTCTACATGAAATTTTATCAAAATCGGTTCAAAGATTTCAACGTGAAAACATTTTAAACAAACAAATAGTCGACAGTTACTGTTGCTATTATAATATTAGCATGAATGAAGTCGAAATTATTATATTATGGCTATTAGGTCTGACGTAAGTCGAATTTACGAACTCGAATCGTGCTGAAAATGTTACCTGTACTCGTTTGTTTACTTCACTGTTAAAGTTGGTTTAGAATACCGCCATAATAATGTATGAAATATATCAAATTTTTATACTTATTTATTGCCTACTTACACTTCAGGAAGTATAAAAAGATATGTCATAGGATATAATAAAATCGTTGGTTTTTGTAATGCGTAAATACGTAGTTCATGATATTGTAATATTTAAAAATATCACATTAAATTGTAGAGTGAGTGAAATAAATTAATCCGTAATTCTTTATGATGGCACTGTGTTGTTAATAAAAGTATACAAAAGATATTCTACGGAATCTGCACTGTTCTAAAAATAGTACAATTACCAAACGCAGTTGAGAAAAAAAACGTGATAGAACAAATTGCTTTCAATCAAATTCATTTAACGCCATTTGTTGTTAAAACTCGTGCTACAATAAACTGTAATACGTTAAAGTATTGTTAACTCGCTTACTTTGTTCACGTAATGCGAGTTAATAGTTGCAATTCGAGTGCCAAATAACAAATAATATTCTTCTCCATGCATTTTGTGTTCATTCTTTTTGGTTGCGAATCGGAACTCGATAGCGATTTTTTTTTTGTTTTGTTTATACTTTCTATCGTTTTATAACTTTGCAATTCTGTTTGGATATTCGTACATTTTTTTTGTTAACCTAGTTCGCGGTTATCTCGTCGTCCGGTTACATGTTCATTGTTTTTAAATTGTTATCTTCATTTGCCTCAAAAAACATTTTAGAGAACGTCTTTTTATAAGCATAACAAACAAAAAATAAAGGAAAATATTTTTGTAAGAGCTTTTCATTGTTTTAGGCATGTTATCTTATACACCTCTGCGGTATCATGTGTTAAAAAAGGTTTATTGTTTCGAAGGTATTGAAACGCGCGTCCCATGAAGTGAAATGTCTTTTTTTTGCGTAACTCGAGTCCGTTTGACAAACTTGTGAGAGATTCTGGGCTCGCACGTGTGCGTCCGAGCGTAGACTGGACGGGGTGTGTACGGTGTGAACCCGTGAAACCACAACGTGGCATTGAGTACAGGGTCTTAAAGCTGCAACTTTGCTACTATGGCTACAATCAATACATTACATCAAGAGATAAGTACAAGGAACGCCCAGGAGGTTGAATTAAAAGAAACATATTTGACAAGTTATTATTGGGATTAAAATGGGAGATTTTGGTATGAAAAGTTAGATTTCTGACCAACAGTGGTTGCACGTGTTAGATACGAGTATATCTAATACAGACAATTTAACAACAAAAATGTCCATTATCAATCTACTCTATTTCGATTTCTAGTTAAACAGTGCATCGACTCGATTCATCAAAAAATTGACAATCGAGCAAAGCTACGATAGGGCCATTTTTGATGGCAAATATATAAAGTAATTTTATAAGGGTTTTCAAACAAAAACAGCACAACGATCATAAATATCTTTGTAAAGTGCGAAGCTCGGAGACTCCCGAGAATGCAATTACGTGAATGCACAAAACAAAACACAATGAGGAAACAGGGCCCGTATTAAGGTATTACAGAGTTGGCATTTGCAAATAATGGGATTCATGATTGGAGTTGAAAGCAATTATTCTGTTTCACAAATATGCTTTTGTAATACAGGAATAGTAAGTATCGAGGAGCATATATCGCTGGGCCATTGATCGTGTGATTGTTGACCCTAATTAAAATAAAAAATAAAGTCCCGATTACTGGAAAATCACGGACTGAAAAGTTTAAAACAAGACAATACTTTTTTTATGTATAAAGGACTGATTATGTTAGAATAACCAGGCCCTATAACTGCTATGATGAAATGTAGACCGACAAAAAAGGCGCAGGAATAAAAACTCTTGGCGCTCTTTTAAATAAGTTTCGTGAACGAGTGCGTGACGCCTTTTTAAGGTTTTTCTTTTATATTTAAATTTTTATCTCCACGGACTTGCCATCCGTGCCCTTTTTAATTCGTAATAATTTTTTTTTGCAATTTGTAGCTTTTGTGGTTTTTTTCCTCCTGTCTCCACTCATCCTTGTATGTCAATTGGATAGATCTTATTTGTTTTTTTGTTAGTTTAGGAACGAGGTGTCTCTGTTGCGGATCGCCATTTAAATGTTATAATTCTCAATCCATTCCGCTGAAACACCTGTGGCTCTTCTGATGAATAAAGCTAAGGCGTCTTCGTTCTCGTTCGTGTAATATGTGCAGATGTCTGTGTGCCGTGAGACAGCTACAACTGCGTGTGGGACACTGATGTGGACTTGGCCTTTTCAAGGTTTGGTCTTCTGAGTTTTCAGCTGTAGATTAAAACACTGTTTGGCTCCGAATTATTTCTACGAGTATATGTTTTCAGTGTAAGGATAATAATACTTACCTTTTTTGAAAATAATGATTATGCGAGTACGTTATACATTTTTTGTCCATATTGTTAATAGCCTTGCTGTAACTATAACAGCAGATGGGCGTTCTTTCCGCCAATTATAGCTCATTTACATATGTATAACAATTTTCATGTGTAATCTCAGAATAACCAAAGTGAAAGGTGTAGGTACCTAAACTGACTTTCATTTGTGCTATGTTCAATGTCATATACATGTACTCGATGTCTGGATATTAGATGTATTATGTAAACAACATTTTTCCTATTGCTCAAAAAGCATTTTGGACATGAATACCCCTTTACTAAGCTTTATGTAAAAATATGGACACTAATTTAAACAATGCAACTAAAAATCAACAAGACACGGAGAGACTATGCCAATGCAAGAGAGGGCCGTAGTGCCAACCGAACGCAAAAAAAAAAAAATATTACGTTCCTTTTCAGTACGTACTTTTATTCATGGTCACAAGCATTAAGAAAATTATTTTTCGTTGTTTCGCTGACTGTGAACTGTGACGTAAAGAGATTGCCTACCAAACGCCTTACTTGAAAAGCTTCCTTGCTTCCTTGTTTTGTACAAAAAAGTAAAAAAAATCTCTTCATTTCATATCCGAGCAATATTTAACTAAAATATATACCGGAATATACTCTTGCTCACTCTCTACTAGTACCTGTTACGTCAATGAAGGTATAATTTACCTGTCTGAACAATAATTAAACCGTTTTGATGACACACCATTCGCTAGTTCCGAAGTCATGACATCATCTTCTAACAGTTTTAGGATTTATTACGATATAACCTCTCCTTTCCTTTTCCCTCGCGTGATTAATCGTAAATTCGTTATATTAAGTCAATTTGATAGGACCTATTAAATATTTTAATATAATTCAATACTTTGAAGGATCAATTCGTTAAGAAGTTATTACATAATTTCGTTAATATTAACGCATCGTCGCAATATTTATTACCAACCTTTCCGGATTAAATCAAAGATAATCATTTTTTGTCTATACCCGTTTACTCAAACTATATGTTTTAATTATAATACGGCTAGTATGAATGTCGTTACTGTACATTCAAAGCGGGTAATAAGTATATAGACGTAGGTCGCACGTACACGCTCGGCCAGGAATGTTGCGGGCACATACAAGTTTTTCGTTCATTAAACTGTTAAGAAGTATTCTCTGTAAGCGTTTCAGTCTGTAAACAGGTACGCGTATCCAAACTATTACAGTTTTTTTAAATGGCAATCTTGGCCAAAATAAAATGTGTGGATGACAATGTTTCATAAATTACATTGGTATTCATTTCTTTTCCTGTCAGTCATATGTATACTAAGAACAATTTTTTTTATTCATTTGCTTTTTATTTCTTTTCTTAGTTTAGATATGTATTAGGTAATATTAGTGAATAATTACAACGTTACTACGCTGCACCTTGATACCGACCGATCGACTGCCAAATTCTTTTTTATATTTCAAGTGCATAAAAATAAAGCTCAGTAGCTTGTCTATGTTTTAGAATGCTTAATATCCAGCGGATCTTACACAAGACACTTGTACCTAACAATTTTGATAGACATGAGCTTAATACAAATTGAGTACATAATATCATACTCGTTAAATACCATGTATCGGATAGTCGGATAACCTTTCATCGTTACACTAGTGATGTAATGTAATTGCGGTCGGATATCGAAGTTGACGGCATGGGACAGGATGCCAGGCGCATAGCAAACAGACCGACGATGCGCTAGGGTTGTTCCTTATTTAGAAGTTACCGGAAAATCTGCATTGTACGTATTTATACTTTATGACAATGTAGCGAACTGTCAAATAAAATTATTAAATATCTTATATGTTATCATAGGTCTAAATCTTAACAAGTTTCAGTTCAAATACTACTGTTAATGTTTTTTCTTTTACACCAACGGAGTGTATTACATATTAACTTATTAAAAATATGCGTATAACATAAAACACAACATTTTATAAATTTATAATATGTTAACATTTTATAAATATATAATATAATATGTTGTTATTATAAATAATTTTAAATATATATATTCACAACAACAACAAATGGTTAACATTAAATCAGTTATTTAGAATTTAATTTTTTCAAGATTCGATGTCCCTAACAACCGCCATCCTAGACCGCATTCCTTTACATTGGTATGAAATCCTGGCATACAATGCAAATACAAAACAAAGTCTTAACAGATTTTATAAATTACTGAGTAATATAGTAAGTTTACGAAATAAATTGTATGTCGGCATCTAGATGGCGCTGTGCGCAAACTTCTATCTTCAACAAACTTATATGTATATTATATGTTTGTTGACATTGAAATAATATTATCATCTTGACATTTAAAGTAAAACTTATAAAAAAACTATTTCCTATAATTATGAGAAATATTTGCGCGAGGTTTTACTGGTAATATTATGTGCTGAAATTTTAATACAACACTGTCAACCCTATTTGTATGTACGCATCACTACACATGTTTAAAAAAAATAAACTCATTCATTCATTCTTTCTTTATGACTTTCTTTGATTCATTCATTCGCTAATCGAAAAGTAAGTTCTTGAGCTATCCTTAGCAAATGGAAGATTTAAAAAAATAAAACTTATTACCTTATCTGTTCGTCTATTCTTTATCCGGCCATCTTTAACAGCGTGAGCGTTAATACAAAGCTAAATTAAAACCAGGACCGTTAACACTGATTTTAGGTGCTTTGTATTCCCTGCAAACCTACCTACCAGTCGGGGTTCAGCAATGGCCAGACTTATATGTTTATTTATATGCTTAGTACATACACCGAAAGCTATACAAGAGCTAAAATGACATACGAAATTTATGGTATACGAAATCTTACCACGAGTAGGCTCCATTTATCTCCTTATTGAAATCTTTTTCAGCAGACAGCAAATAGTTTTAGATATACCGATAACTGAAGAAAGTTTTGAGCGATTTGACATATCTGGCCGCGGCTCGCAGGCAAATCTAATACAAAACATATTTATTTTTGTATACGTAAAATCTGCGAGCAATTCATTCAGCCACTCGTAAGTCGCGGCTGACCGTAAGTGGGTAACCGGTTACTGTTTGATGTAGTGCTGTCAACAACACACAAGGTCGGAAGCAAGTACATATCCAAATCTTGTTTGTTGCTGTGATAAGTTAATTTCATAACATTGCCGTGTACTAAAGTTATTAGACCGTTGAATTTATTATAATAGACAAGACAATATAATATGAATTTAGCCCCGGATTTTTGGGGCTAATTATGAGCGCCATATGAGTGACTTGCCCCGGGCCCCTGAATGGTTAAAGCTTATCAATCAATGAAATATTGACAACAATCAAATTATTTATTCACTACTTGTAAACGTATACTAATCCAAATTTACAAATAGGCTGAAGGGAGATTTTAAATCGGTTATAGATACGTTACTAACTCGTAAACTAAAACGAAACGCCTTACGTAGCTATATTTCATGGACACGTTGTATTGTTGCTAAACATTATTTCTCATAAACGAATCCGCTGTATTGTGAAATCCTTAACATTAACCGATCCGGTAAGCAATGTTTAGTAATATGTACTATTCCATCAATCTACGCTACGTTATAGAGAAAACGAGAAAAGTGGAGATAATGGCCGTTTACTCTTGTAACACTGACATTGATTTGTTGAGCAATTGTATCCGAACAAAACCTTTATGGAATGATATTAAAATAACTTATACCTGCTGCAACAAACTCTATTTGGTAACAATATTTGTTTTAACTGACTTTTGCAATATTCACTTCTATCCGTCCATTGTTAAACATTTATAGTAGATATCTAACAATAACAATATTATACTCGGAACGTTTGTAAATGTATTGACAAGAGCTTAGTCTATTTTTAATCCTAATAACCATATTAGCACTTAAAGAGAAAAAAAAGTTTAATACTTATGTGTTACTAGCTGACCCGGCAAACGTTGTTCTGCCATAAAAATTATAACAGTATTTCTCTACTATATAATGTATGTTATTATCATATAAACCTTCCTCTTGAATCACTCTGTCTATTAAAAAACCGCATCAAAATCCGTTGCGTAGTTTTAAAGATTTAAGGGAACATGGGGATATAGGGACAGAGAA
>DWUN01002262.1:0-14220 GCA_018249975.1 Passova gellias | reverse complement strand
ATGCAAAATGAGAGATGAATAAAGCAGTAAATTAGTAAATTCTTCAGTTTTTATAAAGTATAGCTTTTGCCCGCGACTTTGTCCGCATGGAATAGTGACTTTGGGCAGAATTTTGGTATACTGACATCACCATTGCAGGAGCCGACGGCGATGAGGCCGCAGGCGACGGCGGCGAGCGCGCTGATCTCGGCGGGCGCCGCCACGTCGTTCAGCACGGGCAGCAGGTGCGACAACACGTCCTCGCGCTGCGTGCCCGCGTACGCAATACCCAAACCTGATATAAAAAAGCATAGCACCTAATATATATTTTTTAATATTCATATTTGTAGCTCTACAGAAATGCCGTCTGTGCCTTTTTCAATTTAAGATCATTTCAGCAATTTGCAACTATGCTTTTTTTTCGATTATTTCCACTCATCCTTGTTTAAATCTCTTTGTTAATCTGGTACCTTTGAAATACTTGTGAGTTTAGTTGAGCACCATATTACAAAATTGGTTAGTATCCGGTTGTGCATGTGTTTATAGTGACAACAGACAACCCCAACTTTTCTTAACATTGATCCAGTGGAATGTAGATGGCTCTAAAAGTACTAGGACATACCCAAAACGCTTCCAATCCTCAAGTTGGCGCTGGAGTGTAGCACGTAGTCAGACAGCAGCGCCAGCGCCGGGTCACACTCGTTCCGCACACCGCAGTTCACCAGCCCCAGCGCCAGCAGTGCGCCCGCTTTTATATGCTCATCCGCAGTATACAAGTACTTGTCAATGGGTGTAAGCCCACCGTCCACGTCCCACAAGTGGATCATGCCCAGAGACGCTGCAGCTGATAACATGCCTAAAATAAAACATACTCTAATATTTTCTGCTTTGAATTCTAACTTTCACTGACACTAAGCATAATGCAAACATCCCTAATAAATACAAATTAAAATTACAGCATTGTTTCACTGCTGAACAGGGGTCTCCTGTAGTGAGACATTGTTGATGCCCTAATGATATTTAGGTTACAACATTTTTAAATTACAAAACACACATAATTTTGTAATGTCAGAGGTATATGACAGGATTTGAACCTATACCCCAAAATAGGAGGCTGAGTTTCAAACCATAAAGTTGTCACCATCATTTACATACTTAAATAGTTGCTTACATTTAATATGACTATTAGTATAAGAATTTTAAAGATAATAGAATGAACTATTAGTTAGAATTTGAAGGATTATTATATTTTTTCTCCATTCCGTAAGTCGTTAATTGAAGTTTACAATTAAAAACATCACATATAAAATTACCATGATCTTTATTCTTGTACATCCATTTGTTGCCATCTTCAGTGGTGACAAGTTTGTCACGGCCAAAACCGGCATTCACAAAAGCATTGACAAAGGTAGCTGAAAGATTTTGTCTTGCAGAGTCTACAGGATGCTCTGCAAGAAGAGATGGTCGAAGTGCTGATCCGGCTGATTCCAACCAAGTTTTGTAGACTTCTTCGGGAGTTTTTGGTTCCATGATGTCAAGCTAAATGCAAATTTTATTGGATCAAACTTCACAGGAAAATATTAAACTATATAAACATAGGCACAGAACAGTAATTATATTGTCACATAGAACTTTAACGTAACTATTTGCTGTAGTCTTATTTACATGTCTTACCTCTCTAGCTAAACTTAAGAAATGATCATTGATGTGTGCATTTAGGAGAATCGTACGAAGATCTTCGTCTTCTAACTCTAAAGGCACATATTGCCGAGCTAACATGTAGCAGAGTTGTTTCTTTATTAACCTGAAATATAATTTTATTTTTCAGTTTCTTTTACAACCATCATATATTTTACTATCTCTATAGAACTTTAATATTAGTAAAAGATTCAGATATGAATGTAAGAAGTAAATTACTGACATGTCATTGCAAGCATTGAATACTTCTTCACACTTTGTTTTGTCATGCAGTTGCATCGCAACCAGTAATGCTCTTGGATACTCCCCGAAGCGTAGGTACGTATCCAAAACGCCTTGCAGGATTTGTGTAGACTCAGGTTCCACGACATAGCTAGCACAACTGTAATAAGACAAAATTGTTTATTAGAACAAATCTAAAAGATTAAATACTAATGTAATGGAAGCACTTATAGTTACTAAAGAAACACTTAAAGCATTCTAAGTATTCCTTGTAATTTTAAATAACAAAAGAAACAATAAATTGTTTGTTACTTAATAAATAGTAAAATATGAACAAGGAAAAAATATTATTCGCACTGAGGTGTAGCGTTTCTCACCCAATCAAATACAAGCAAACACGAGGGTAATTGCTCTGATCCATATGCTGGGTTAGTAGATCCAATCTATCAATCTCCATGAGCAGGTCACAGGCTTGAATTTCAGCAGAGTGCTGCATATCAAATGCCACTACATCTCTCACTAGAGCCAGGAGAGTGTCCATATTGTCTATGTTCCATTCTTCGGCTATTTCACCCTCCAGTTGCCTAGTTACAGTAATGGTCAATATCAACATATCATATAACTTAAATTGTGAATTCTAATATTTAATTGCAGAGCAACTATATCAGGGGCATTCCAATGAGAATTGTTTGAATTAGGCAAACTAAAAACACAAATCAAAAAGATTGTAGTCTATTAGCTTTAGGTATTACAAGTGTAAATAAATAAATCAAGAACATAACATCACACCAGGTTCCTAACGGGGTAGGCAGAAAGCACAAAATTAATAAACAAATAAATATTCCTTATACTGAGTTCAATATATTATCTTATTGGTAATAATATTCCATATGGATATTTAAAGTCAGTAATTGATATAGCCATGATATTGAATGGTATAGCTCTAAGTTCATAAAAATTATGATTTTTGCAAATACACAATGTAATATAACAAAGTTTGATATATTACCGCACATATTCATGTCCCCATTCACCAACATTAGCCATGGTTCCAAGAAGACAGTATTTTAGACATTCTCTTTTCTCAGCTGCATCCTATAATTATAAAATTTTATTTATTTATTTATCATAAACACTTATCAACTAACATTACAGGACTGTGCCTATTGCGCTAGTTGAAATGAAATCTTATACAAATATTTATTTTAAATTATTAGTTTTGCATAATTCAAATTGATTCATTCAAATTCGATACAACCATCCATTCTATCATTTTTAAGACGGTAACTGTTACTGTTTGAGCATATGAAAATACTCAATATTTAAAGATATAACATTTAACACAAAAATAACATACCGCAGTCCCACTGACTCCCATCGCGAGTACAGAGACAACATCAGCACAAAATTTCTTTGTTTTTTCATCTGTAATTTTTTCATACACTTCTTTGAGAGCAGGATAGTGTTCCCTAAGGAACTCAAGGGTTTCGGTACAGATGTCATAGATGTTGTGGATGTTCTTATGAGATTGCTTAACATTTGCAAAGCCGGGAAATATAGTTCGACATCATTACTCTGTAAAGTATTGAGATTATAAGGTTATGCAGCAAACACAAAATGGAAACTGTTTTAACGATGACATTGAGAAAATCATACCGTAAGCTTCTCGACTAGCATATTAAGTTCTTCCTGTAAACGTTTGTCTTCTTCAGACTGTAAAATACAAAGAAATCCACAGTTAAAGAAAAACATTTGCGAATGACCGAAAAAACAAACGATAAATATACATTTTATTTACCAAATCATCATTCGTAGGAGCTACAGGTTCAGTTTTTTCCTTCTTCGCTTCTTCAGGTTTATTTTTCACCGTCATTTTTAAATTATAACAATTTTAATTCCACAAAATACAAATGGATGAGTATGAATAGAGAAGTGAGAATTCAACAAATTGACAAGTCACTGCAGCTTCAAAACAGATAGTCAATCATTTATTGTATTACAGGATAGACAGATAAAAAAATATTTTTTGATACATTCACTTATTATTAAAAATAAATTGATGCTAGGAAACATTCAATTTATTTACTGAATGTAATAATTTTTGTCAACTGTACTGAATGTAGTAATTTTTTATTTATAATTCTACAGTGGTTGTTTGTCTCGCTCACTCGATTTAAAAAATTAACGCTTGTATTAAAAAAAATTACCCATTTCCCATATTCCTACTTCACTACCTGAGCCTTCTTAACGGAGTTACCTTTATGAACTTAGGAGCTTTCCTCCCAAATTTAAGGGGTAAATAAATGAGAATGGGGTTTTTACATGACGCTTTCTTTCTTTAGGAATGTTTTAGGTGGCTTTTGGACTTTTCACATATTTTTTTATTGACAAAATTAAAGGTGGACAAATGTAGCTGCGTTAGTCCAGACTAACCAATCATATTTATTTATTGACTTATGACATAGCGACATCACATGCACAATGAAAAAAAAACCAGATAAATTCACTCTGGCCCTGTTGTAACACCTAGAACAGGATTAATGTGTTCCGTTATGAAATCCATGCGTGACTGTAAACCATGATTGCAATGTTTTAAACAATAAATCATGACATATTGAATGACGCCACACTCCCAAAACACGCGGTGTATATCTAAAATACACCTTTATTGTTTTTTCTTTTTTTAAGGAGTTTTTATAAATAATTGTGGCGATTTTAGGGCATTTTAACTTTAGTTTTAGGGGTAAATATATTTAGGTGTTGGCAACTCTAACGCTCTGTATTCATAATTATTTACATATTTAACAGTTTATCTTGGTCTTACGCACCCCATCAGGAACATTCATAATACATATTTCATTCCTGAAGCATTACCATGGGACAGTACAGTTTTTTCTGGAAAGAGTAGCTCATATGTTTTAAAATTTATCATGCCAAGTATACAGTACTTTTTATAAATTTACTACGTTGAGATTGAATTCGTGTGTGAAAAACCAATATTATATTAACAAACTGCATGATAAAAATATAAATAAATATATACCTACGATTTATTGTCCCAATCGAGCATTATAAGAAGTATAGGTGAGAACGGTTTTATTACTATTACCCAGACAGGTTTAAAACTAAAAGATTATTCAGCAAATTGAATAAACAGAATATATTTTGCTAAGCTGTGTAGATATATTTCATGAGTTAAGTATAGTTTGCTTTTTTTCCTAGGTGTGACAGAAAGTAAGATCTTATTTTCAATGATGTTTATAACGTTCATGAATTGTAGATAAGTATATCTAGTAATCCGTCCTGTACTGAACCCGGTTGATAATTTATTATTATATATCAGATGTAGGTATTAGAAACCCGATCCCATAAACCTGACGACATCGTAAGCCACCGCCCGCGCCGACACCCCCGCTGGCGCTGATCGCACGGTTCCTAACTTAGGATTTTTTTCCCAAACTTGCGGATAAATAAATGATATGGGATTTTATGGCGCTTTTAGAGGTGTTTTTTAATGATTTCTCAATTTTTAATATAACTATCTTTACCGCCAAAAATAAAGTTGTACAAGTATATACACTGAGATAGATCATGCGTGCAGGTCTCACAATCATATTTTATGGTCCAGAACGTCGAACCACGTGTTTCAAGGCGCACTTAACAAAAGTACACTTTTCTCTGTTGTACGTATGCGTCCAGGTACGTCGTACTCTTCTAATGTCTTATAACGTCGTACTCTTCTATTGCATGGTGAAAGAAATTAGTTTGTTTTTATTTTCTCGCGTCGATTGCGATCAATTTAATGTTTGTAATTATTCGAAAGACTTATGTTGCAAATGACCAGCGACGCGAACCGCTCCCACGTAGAATATTTTTAAAGGCCGGCAAAACAATTTAATATTCATGGAGTTCCTTCACACTCGAGAAAGTAAATACCTCATGTTAGATTTGTGAAGATAATTTTCAATTTTTACAAATACAGTAGAAACTTTGCTGATTGTAGTATTTCCTATGTGGCTGGAAAGATATGTGCTGAAAAAGTTGTTTCCCAAAACCTGTTGCGAGTGCGCCAATTAATCGCGTAACTGAACTCACAGCGAGCTTAAGACTTGCACTGAATATTTATACTAAGGGCCTTTTTACTGTCACCGCATGCGTTTCACACCTAGATATCCCATCGTTTTATAAACTCTTTTTCCTGTCATGCGAGCCAAACCATTGCCGTTAAATTCACAAAGATCTGTTGCACCCACAAAAAATCGCAATGTAACTACAAGTACAAACAAATATATGATCTTCAAAACAATAAGTTATAATTAAAAGTGCACTTTGAATTATTTAAGTAAAATGCATCGAATCGCAAGACTATCATCGGCCTTTATTAAGAGAAATGTTTCACAATCTATTGAGCGATCGGCAGCAGAATTAACCATTGAAGATATTCCTCAGCCTAGATCGTTACCACTGTTTGGTACAAAATTAAGCATCCTATTTGCCGGTAGAGGAACCAGGTGAGAACAAGAAAAAATTATTATTTTTTATGGTTTACTATTGGTTCATTATTAAATTTCATGGTAATGTAAAAAAAAAAATTCTTTACATTGAACAGATTGCATGAATACATTGACGGGCGACACAAGCAGTTGGGCAAGATATTTTGCGAAAAATTGGACGGTAAAACAGAATTCATTTTTATAAGTGATCCTGTGTTAATAAAGTCTGTTTTCATTAATCTAGAAGGAAAATATCCATCGCATATTTTACCTGAACCATGGGTTTTGTACGAGAAACTCTATGGTTCTAAAAGAGGGCTATTTTTTATGAACGGCGAAGAATGGTTAGCAAATAGACGTGTTGCCAATAAACATTTATTGCGAGAAGATGCTGATAAATGGCTAGAAGAGCCCGTCCGAAAAACCGTTGAAGATTTTATTCAAACTTGGAAGATAAAAGCTGAAAATGGAGTTAAAATTTCCAATTTAGAATCGGAACTTTACAAACTGTCTACACATGGTATGCATTGCGTATATTCCACTAAGTATTTTCCTCTAAAATAGGTAGCTCTTTTTCGGTCTACATATACATAGAAATACCGGTTGGCAACAGGCATTAATAATCTATAAACTATATAATCTGGCATTAATGTTAAATACTCACTACAGCCCATTGCAGACGATTAGTCTGTTCGTAATTCAAATCAAAATGTTCCTACCAAAGAGGAAAAAACCGGAAAATCTCAATATTAACGTCATCCCACTACTATTATCTACATAGATAACAGGAATCCTACTTGGAGTATTATCGCTTTTGACCACGGCATCACTCGCGTCGAAGCTAGAGCCAAAAACCAATAACTATTTTTATTTCTTATTAACTCAGAAAGAAACTATAAAATTTTAATTTTCTGGGCACTTTAATTTCTATTAAAAAGACACGTTTCAGTCACATATTCCAAAAAGGAGTGCGGACAATCTGAAGATTCCTTTAATAAAGCACACGTTATGTAGATTACGTCATTTATTAAAAGGTCGAGAGCACTGAAAGCCAAAAAATACCTCTATCCTTACAGACCTGACGTCATTCTTCTACATTTATCGCTCTCTTCAAAAATATTATCATATTTAACTTCGATTTTAATAAAAATATAAAACTTTCAGTAATTATAAACGTTCTTTTTGGTGACGTATCATCAATGAAAACAAGTCAATATTACAATGAGCTCCTAGAAATATTTTCGGAGATGGTAAAAAAGATATTTCAAACTACTACGAAGCTGTATGGATTTCCAGTTCACTGGTATCAACAACTTAATTTAAAACCTTGGAGGGATTTCAAAGAAAGCGTGGACTTATCGCTATTTTTGGGTGTGTATTATATATTTATATTATATTTATCTTTTTCATAAAAAAAATTAAGTTATAATAATTTTATACTCATCACCTTTAAGCTCAAAAAATGTCAACGGAAATGTTGAATAATACGGATAGAAAAAACGGACTTATGAAGAAATTAGTAGATGAAAATATTAGTCATGACATACTCACAAGAATTGTGGCAGATTTTCTCATCGCTGCGGGAGATACGGTAAGCAAATCTGGCGATAGCAGCAAAAAGAGAAGAATGCGACGTTATTACTTAGATAATAAGTACCCCGATTATAAATCACACACACACAACTATTACATAAAATAGCGTCGCAAGTCTTTATAAATTACTTTATAACGGTAACTTAAAATAAACTGTAACAGTAACTAAAAATAACTGTAACAGTAACTAAAAATAACTGTAACAATAACTTAAAATAAAAATCATACGTTGCCCTTTATAGCAATACCTACTTTGCTAATAAGGAAGGAACTATCAAGATCTTTTTATTCCACAAATCTAATCTATTTGCGATTCAGCAATATAACATAAGAATACTAGTCTTTATAATTATTATATGAGTTATATATTATGTGGATGAGTATAAATTTTTGTCTTAAGAGTGCCCCGCACGTCAACCTACACAGGTCGTTAAGTGTAAGTATTTCACTTTATTGCTTGATAATGTTAGATCCATTACTATACGACGTGTTACCATTTGGACGTACAAATATCCACTTATCTTTTTTCAGACCGCCTATACTACTGTCTGGATACTGCACTTACTTTCAAAAAACAAGGAGGTAATTCACGAAGTACGGGAAAAGGATAAAAATGTTATTAAAAATGTGGTGAAAGAGTCAATGAGATTGTTTCCGATAGCTCCATTCTTAACAAGAATTTTACCAAAGAAATCTTACTTAGGACCATATAAAATAAAAGAAGGTGTAAGTATTGTTTCTATATTAAATGTAAATATCTCAAGTTATGATTCGAGAATAGTTACTAAGTACATACATATAGGCATATTATAATATTAAAGTAACCATGTATGTACGTTTATAAGGATGTAAGAAAAAAAAATTTTATACTTTGTCTTGCCTCGAGCAAATAGGTCGGATACTGGTTGACGGAGGAGTTAGAGTCTCCGAAACCGGCGTGTATGCATGAAGAGTGATGAATGTAGACGAAGCGCGTCAGGTTTGCCAGGACAGAGATATTTGGCACTCGGTGCTTTCTGTCTACCCCGTTAGGGACCTGGTGTGATGTTATGTTGTTGCTGTTATTTTTGTTTTACCTTCAATTTGTAAATATTTTCATCAGCTATTGAGACATGAATTATGTAAAATAATTATTATACGCGTTTTTGTAATGTTCGATACAAAATGACAACTGGAATTGATAATAATCAATGTAATGTAATACATTCAATTAAAAACTGGATTTTCGCATACCTGTCAGTACAGAAATGTCATTGTCAAATTGATTGACTGATCACACTGAAGTCCGGGCTCGAGTTAGGTTAAACCATCGTTTCGTTGTGCTATTATCATGAGTTTAGTTGTATTATTTTAATATTATTGTCATGATATAAGAATCATGAATTATTTTAAATATTTAACGAGGGTTAAAATTAATCGTGTGATATCAAACTCTCGTAGTTACAGCGTTATCAGTAGTGTTGACATACGGAAACCTAGACAGGCAGATTTTAATTGTAATAATAATGTAAAATGTCTCCCGTGTATATTACATAAAAGACATTTATCGTTGGAAGGGATAGTAAAATGGCAAGCAGAATTATATGCAAGCATTTCAAACAGTTATCCTGTGGGCGTAATGCAAGAATCGCTACTATACTTCCATGAAGCAACTGGCTTAACATGGTGGGCCACCATCGTAACTTCGACCTTACTTATACGAGCACTTATTACTCTGCCTCTGAGTATTTATCAAAACTATATTTTAGCGAAAGTTGAAAATATTGGATTGGAACTAAAAGATATGGTTAATGAGTTAAAGAAAGAGACAACAATTGCAAAAAAAATATACAACCTAACAGACAAACAGGCAGTGGGATTATTTAAGCGATCCTTGAAAAAACAGTGGAGGAACTTGATTGAAAGGGATAATTGCCATCCCTTCAAAGCAAGCTTATTGATTTGGTTTCAAATTCCCATATGGGTCTGCATGTCATTTGCACTTCGTAACCTCGTGTATATGCAACCTGGCGATGCCACAAGCATGTTAACATTCCTTGAACTGTCAGTTGGTGGTATTAGCTGGTTTCCTAACTTGACTGTTCCAGATCATTCATATATTTTACCAGTAGTTTTTGGGGTATCAAACTTAGCTATAATTGAACTGCAAAGAATGTCAAAACTGAGAGCTCCATCTAGATTGTACACAATATTTACTAATGGCTTTAGGATATTCTCAATAGTCATGATACCCGTAGCGGCCAGTGTGCCATCTTGTATGTGCTTGTACTGGGTAACGTCCAGTACCTTTGGTCTGGCTCAAAACATGTTGCTGTTGTCACCCACATTGCGCAGAAAGTTAAAAATACCAGAAGCTCCAAGTGAACTTGAAGATCCTTATGGACATATAAAGGAAGAAATAATATCTACTATTACATGGAGGCAGAGGAGAAATGAATAAATATACCCTTATATTTCTTTTCTTAGTTGCTTGCAAGCACTGATGTTAATATTATTCAAAATAGAGAAACCTAATCAAAGGCTTTTTTTCATATAAGTCAATGAAAGGATTCATATAATTGAACAGAAAATTGTTTTCACTACTTATTGGCATATTTCTTACAGACACCAATAATAGCTTCAATATACACATCAGGTCGGGATGAACAGAATTTCAGCAATCCAAACACATTTTTACCGTACAGATGGGATAGAAATGACCCACGGAGAAATACTCTCGCTTGTCACACACCCTCTGCATCATTGCCTTTTGCTCTTGGAGCGAGGTCCTGCATTGGTAAAAAAATTGCAATGGCTCAACTCACTGAGGTTGTAAGTCAGGTGAGATATTCATCACAATTTATTTAGAAAAGGTTGTATGATAATTGAAACCAATCTATAATCAGTACATTCACCTAAAGCATACATTGCTGAATTGTGATTACAAAGGAACCACTTTATTCTTAGTGTGATAATCTTGAGGCCTGATGTCAAATCCAGCAAAGAATCTATTTATATCTATGGTTGTTTTTTCCAAAACGAAGGATGAGGCCTCAACATTTTTCCTTAAATTCTTTGTCACAATGCTATATAATAGAATATCCAGTGTAATCAGTGGATGAACTAAAATTACTGTGATTGTTGTTGAAATTATTAACTTAAAGTAGGAATCACATACTAGGTGTCTGAAATTGATGAAGTATTGTTTTTGAAAGTCAATGAAACAAAGTGGATACCTAATTATTACGAATATACATACATATGTTAACGACAGAAACGATTAGTCTTTTGAAATTAAAATCTGTATGAAACTTTATATGTATATCTTTATTTGGTGGGCTCATTTCATAGTTCTTTTTTATCATTATATATTCATTGCTCATGGAAATTGTCATTGTTGCAGGTGGTAAACAATTTTGAATTCCAATGTTCAAACGATTCTAATATTAGAGCTATTACTTCGCAAGTGTTAATTCCAGATAAAAATATAGGATTGACTTTACAGACTAGAAAGGTAGAACATAAAAATAGTAATGTATGATGTTCTTAACATATTACCTATACGTTATTATATATAATAATAAATGTGTATATCGTATTGTATTGAAATATACATTTTTTAGAGTGTGGTAATCTTTTTTTCCTTAATAATAAAACATCACTGTAATTGCATTAAATACAATATAAATGCATTAATGAAAATTTAAAACCTGACCAATATACATATTTAGTATCATCTATGTATAAAAGTCAATTGCAGTTCATCAGTCTCGTTAAAACTCGAGAACGGCTGGACCAATTTGGTTTATATGGTAATTACAACTAAAAATATATTATTATTGGTGCAAAAAATATATTACCATTTCATTTCTGTAGTTGTATATAGAAAACTTAAATACTACGAGTGCATTAAGTAAATTTTGGTAAAACTAAACTTCATCCCACGATTAAAATTCAACCATAAGTTTTAAATTAGATAATTTTCTTTAAAAAACTGAGAAGAAAAACTTAATGAACTGCCTTTGGCTATTTATATATAGATACTTGTTTATAATACCTATATTATAATATACTTCATTTTTGTAACTGTCTGAAAATCATTGTTTTTATATCATCTAGCCACTGGTCTTTGTATTGTAAACTAAGAATGTTTTGAAATGACTGTGTTCTATCAGATTCCGACATCTTCCCAGTCAACAAATACGCCACTGCTTCCACACACAAAAATCCCATACCGTCATTCAGTGACCAAATGTAAATTTTGTCAGCATTTTGAGGTATTAACAGGAATTGCAGGATGGCACTGCATAGCTGTTCTTTTAATCTCTCAAATAAAAACCTATCTGCCAGTAATAAAACTTCTAAATTAGTTTCCAATTCGGTGGCCATGGGAAAAACTTTAACGTCGTTTTTGGGATTGTTTACACCACAATGCAACAGAGTAAACAAATATTCGAGAGCCGGTTTTGTAACATTTTTTAACCGGACACACTTCTCTGCAGATTCTTTAAATTGACCCAGCAGCATAGCCGAGAACACATCGGAGTTTTGACACAAAAATCCCTTGTTTGCCATCACTGTTGATAAGTCATCCAATTCGAAAGTAACAATATCGTCTTTTGATAAATTGTCTAATATGGGATCATACTCTATATAAATTTGCTCTTTATATCTGCTTTCGAGAACTTTTGGATCCTTTATGTGAATATTATGAGCCAATTTTGATAATGCTATGACACAGTCTTGGATATTTTCCTTTGCTTCATTAATTATTTGTAGTAATAAATTCAGCGCATTGCAATCTATAAAGTACTTCTTCAACGGTTTCTCAGTTCTGGGGGGGGAAAAAATGTTATATTAATATTCTGTGACACATATTTATAGACTGTTTAGAACTAAAAATATACATATTAGGTATACATGAAAATAGTCGTGTATTCCAATAGTAAAACTCACTTAATTTCAATTAAAACAATGCCAAATGTCTATTGTACAAGTAGCATGACCAAAACTACATTGGATTACAAAAATCACACTTTTAACACTAGATTCACCATATTTTTATGTATACCTACAGCCAGTAAAAATGACCGGTGTATAAGCAAAATGCTTATAATGACTTCCAGTTTTTATTCACTCTTAAATTTATTAAATGTAATCTCCACTTATAGCTTCAAAAACAATAACATTGTTTCTGAAATCAAATGATATAATATGTAGTAGGAATTTTGAATTGAAATTGCACAACCAGTCAAAATGACTGGTTTGGTCAATCTAGTGTTAAAGCTGTACAGACATGTTCATTATTTTCATGAATAAAACTACAGAGGCATTTGCATTCATCTTACTTGTTCTTCATTATATTAGAGGTATTAAAATTTTATGCAGCTCTGTAGTACAGAATGGACACAAAAATCATGAGGAAAATATTTTTTTTTCTTTCTTACCTAACAATGTACGGCAATGTTAACGAAAGTGTCTCCCTCATATATGAACTGCCTTTTAGTAACTGATAACTTATTTCACCTATACCATAACTTGATTCAGCCAGGATTGATAACTGTGCTAAGTATTTTGTACTAAGTCTTAAAATCTGAAACATAATATAGTTATTAGTTTTTAAATAAAAGAACTAAATTACATAATGAGCGTATTCTATTCTACTTACTTGCTTGCACTGCATACATGTGGCTGGTGGATGTTTCGAGGTCACTGACATTACATGCAATCTCAAAGTGAGTCTGTGTTTAAGGATACTCATCAGACATAATGTGTTGCTGTAATGGAACCAAAAATGGCTATCAATTCCAAAGTCTGCTTTTACATAAATTTGAAGCAAAATATTACTTAGAGATAACAACAATTATTGTTATGTTGCAACTACAATATACCAATGATAGCGGTGTATTACGAATGTACAACTTATTTAATATGGGCGTCGCCAAGATTATTTCCAGGGAGGTGCATGATAACACTACATACTTTTTTTCGAGCCTTTGGGCAATTTGGAAGAGATATAAGTAATCATAGTATAGCTTGTGAAGTCACAAAAATATGTGGTACTTAACTGAAATGATAATAATGATGCAAATAAACATCTTTATTCTATACTAGCTGACCCGGCAAACGTTGTTCTGCCATATAAATTATAAAAGTATTTCTCTACTATATATTATACATACAAATCTTCCTCTTGAATTACTCTATGCATTAAAAAAAACAGCATAAAAGTCAGTTGCGTAGTTTTAAAGATTTA
>DWUN01002261.1:0-14223 GCA_018249975.1 Passova gellias | reverse complement strand
CGTTTAGAAATGAACAATACAGAATTATTGTTATTATGCTGATTGCATATTATATTTTATAGGAATTTTTGACAATACACTCATATCCATGCAGTCGGTTAAATCCGCGGGTCTCCAATACAACTCAGTTAGGCTCTTACTTAAAAAGACATTACAAACATAAAAATGCAAACAACGTCAAACGAATGCGTAACATACTCGTATGTCATTCTTCACATTTATTTACTCACTTTACGCGGTATCACAGGAATGCGGTCGCAGTCTATTTACGTACTAATGAATCATTATTTTATCAATCACTGACTGATGCGTTAGACCCAACGAGTTTTAATTGTACATTTATTCAACACATTAGTATTAACATAACTTGTACATCGCACTACATTCCGACTTTTGTTACAAATTATGTCAAATTTTATTATAGGTTATACGATAGGAATTAAACAATAATTTTTATTGGTAAATCCCTCTAAACGAAAAATAATTGGGTAATTTTTGAGCCGTGAAGTTAATAATAGTCGCTGGGGACGTTTTTACGTTTACCATTGCGTAAGATTGTTTAGATACTACGTAATGGGTTATCATATTGTTCTTTCCATATAACACTACGGAATCTCAACTATCTATTTTTAATATTTTTTTCATGACCAAGACTCATAATTAATTATTTTTTGTTCATTTAAATGAAGTTCGTTGGCTACATTAAAAGACAAACAAGGAAAGCTTCTCGTTTAGTAGATGTCTTTATTAATTTGTGTACCACACCCTTTATTCCTCAAACGGGAAACGAAGAGTTTTAATGTTGCTGCAGCGGAAGAAATACTGTAGTTGCTTTTGCAGAAGACAGAACAGACGGTTATTCTACTACCTACCTTCAAAATAGTTATTTGTCAAATTCTCGTTTACTTTTAACATAAACTATTTACCTATATTCAGGGAATTAAATGCCATTTATGGTCATTATACCCATTCTAGGTAGGTAATTATTGGAAAATCGGATATTTTAGCGGGACTCTATAGTCAACTACCTAATATCTATGATGCCAGGCAGGGTAAGTCAAGATGAATAGACATTCGAAATATTACAAACTGTAACC
This sequence comes from Passova gellias, assembly GCA_018249975.1. NCBI lineage: Eukaryota > Metazoa > Arthropoda > Insecta > Lepidoptera > Hesperiidae > Passova > Passova gellias. Next base: position 13,126 of record DWUN01002261.1, on the reverse strand, counting down.
CATAGTAATACTACACTAATAAATATGACAATAACAGTTTGAAGTCATAATCGTTGACTTGATTTTGTTGTATTTTAGTACAACGCCATTACTTTTTTCAAATTAAGTACCCTCTTATTAAAATAAGTGATGAACAACAATACTAATTGTTTAGGTTTCCGCGTGATGTCAGGTAACAAATAGCTTTAGAATAATAGCAAGCAACAATCAATAATAATTATAGACAGGCGGTAGAGAAGATAAAGCGTTAAAATGAAATGATAGGTATCGAAAACGCGCCTACTGTTTGTTCTCATACTTGTTATAAACCACAAGCAAACTAGCTAATAGCTAACCGACATACCTAAAAGGCATAATAATAAAAGTGTGAAAAGAACTATTAAAGTCATTTCAACTGTAGGGTTGAATAACATATTATTGTTGAATATAAATATATGATTGTTGATGTTTACAACGCCCGAATCGAGTACATTATTAAGGTATTTGCTGATGAACTTATTGAGCTCTGTTTTTCATGTTGGTTCTATGGAAACATTAACAAGTGTTTCTATCATTGGTGAACACAGCGTAGTTACAGGCATTGGTCATCAGTGTTGTGGTATTCTAGAGGAAGGGCGTACGGGCACAGGGTCAGCGGCCGCAGCGGCGCGGTCGGCGCGGGCGCGCGGAATTCGAGGTATGTGTATGAAATGAAAGTGGTCGTATCGAGAAAGCGCGCGCATCCAAAGCGGCCGTCGAAGGTGCTGGTAGAGTACACATCACTCACCATTAAAAAACAAATCCAATGATGATGATGGTATAGAAACTATACTCCGTGATAAACCGCATCCATGGGCACTTCACTTCACAAATTGTAACGCGCGATCACGTCAGCGAAACTTGACCAGTGTATCCGACGAAGCGCATAATCTCTATAAGCGCGTAGGCACGACTGACTGGGCTGAGTGAAGCGAAGAGGGCGCGTGGGTCGGCGAAGGCATGAAAGCACGCGCGGGGCGCGCCGCGGCTTCACTCGGAGGAATGCGGCAAGATAGTGGCGCGCGGGTACCGGCCGCGCCGAGGCTGGCTGGAGCCTCCGAAGATACGCGTCTTGACGGCGTCGCACGTACGGAATGCGCACATTCTAAGTTTGCTCTTAAAATAAACATCCAAATGATCCGTTCAGTTTTAAACTTACAAATTATTTAAAGATAATTATGATTGCTTTACAACAATTTTATATAGGTATCTAATTACATTGTTACATGATCATACAAAGTTAAGTAATATTTACTTTGGTAACGGACACAGATTTTATATTTGAACACCCTTGAATAACTTATTAGGAGTAAGCTATATTTGTAATAAAAATGTAATATTAAGTAATTCGTTTCAATTATTTTTTATTTCGTCAACAAGCAAAAACTTCCAGGAAGTTGAATTAGCATGTATATGGTATGTTTTACTTAAACTTGAATTATGCAAACTTGTAAATAAAGATTTTTCTATTATTATTATGGGGGACTCCAAGATGCAAGATTGAATTATTTCATGTAGCTGAATGTAGTTTAAGTTAAGTACATTAATGAATAAGTTCGCGTTCATAACCTAGTATGCATTGTTAAAGGAGGTTTGTAGATTATGTAAAAGAAAACAGGCTCAGTTCACCTATTTGAAATTTCGTGATCTAATATTTTCAACGTGTTATTTTATTAGCGATATGCACTTAATGCCTGTAATTGTGAGGTAAGTTAGTGTTATTTTACATGACATGAGGCAGTATATTTGTATTATTTTATGTGGATCATACAAAACAACGGGACGAACGGAAATGATCAAGTATGACTGGTTATAACTACATGCGAGCATGTTTGTGCAAAAAATAGTTTTTATTAACTTTAAATACAATTTTAGTTTGTTGTTCAACGTTTTTACACTTATTAATAGCAGGAAGGGACATTTTCAAGCAAATATATTGGTGTTTCATGTTGCAGTAATACCTATTTATGTAGGTACGTAGGTACAGTTACTGTATCTACTCATAGTCTACAAAATGATCAGTGATTGATTAAGTCTGAATAGACCCATGGACCTATTTGTATACATCATGTATGAACCATATATTCTTTCTTTAAATTGATTCTTAATACCAATAAAAAATATTCTTTATCTTTCCTATAAGGGCCAATGACTCTTAATTTAAAAAAAAAACGCGAGGTTTCATACCTCCTCCATAGAATTTATGAAAATAATTTTTAAAATATTACAAACATTATGGAGGCTGTAAAGGCGATAACAAAGTATTCATATTTACATGTCGCTTTAAAGGAGATTATAAATTTTTCATTAGGTATTATATGAACTTTGAGGCGTAAGGTCCTTTTTTTGTAGACGGAGGAGGGAAGGTGTCGAAAGAAACAGCGGTGCCTTGGGAGAAAAGCCGGGTTATGTTAGATTTCTACCCACTAAAACCTCCTCGGTGATATTTCTGGGTGTTTCGTGTTTTGCGGCGGACTCCGGGTACTCCAAACCTGTGTCCTCATAGCGCTTTGCCTCGACTCGTCTATTGCATCCTATACTTCCCGGCATGTCGCCCCACAAAGTGTCGTTCTGAATAGTAAAATCTGCTCAGACTACTTTATCTCCCATAGAAACAAAGCCTTTATAAATCACTAACGATATACAATAAGCAGTAAAATGTCGTTAAGCACGCGAACACATAAGTTGTGTGTGTGTGTGTGTGTCAATTCAATGTTACGTTAAGAGGTAATTAGTATCTAAATAGGAACTTGTAATTAATTAGAAAACTTTCAGGCTCAATTCGCCTTGTGTTTAATTTATAAAATCATCGTGGAAATTATATATTACACGGCTACACTATGTTAGATATTTCGTGACCGCACTCGCCTCTGCACCCGTCAGTTGTAAGTTGTAACTGAACAAGCAGTACTTACAGTACAGTACAGTACTTCGACTGCAGTCAGCGCTTCGGTAGATTGCCGCTAGTGACGAATTTTCAGCCTTTTCATGGTTTAAAGACTACGATAAGCAGTAAGCGGTCGGTCCCATTGTTGTCGTTACGTAAAAAGGATGAAGATTCGTAAAGGCCGTAGGCCATGCAGTGATTTTTATAAATAAAATTCCATCTTGTTCTCAGGAATAATCTCGCCATTGCAAAAAAAGTGGATAAATTCTACCAGCAGGTTTTGATGTGTTTGATAAAGTCATCAGAAAATAAGAGGCCCGTTTTGATATTTGTCATTGGATCGTAACTAGCTAACTAGAGATATGTGAAAAATCAGCAGCAAACGAACCTGACTTTTATGACAAATTGAATGAATATTATAAAACTTATTAAAGGTTAATGTTTTAACATTAACTTAACATGTTCAAATCAATTTACCTTAACAAAGACCTAAGCTTTATTTAAAGAATTAAGAGGTTACAAAAACAATATTTAGCTTAAATCTTGTAGTAATGTGGCAGAAAAAATTCGATTATAGGAATGTCAATCGATTGTGCTAGATACAGAATGACTATAAGCGATTTCAACTCTACGGTTTGACATCTTTATGCTGACTAATTATATAACATTGCAACACCCTGCTATTTAATTTTTAAAAGGGAGTCGTAAAAATCGTTTATTGAAGAGATTTTAATTATTAGTAAAATGCTTAGTACGCTTTACAAATTACATTAATAGGTGTAAGTTACCAATAACTGTGCAATTATCTGTCTAAAACTGTCCGACATTTCGATTTCGTGTTTGGCATCGAAACAAAGTCAAGTTCAGGATTCTGATCGAGAAACGCCAAAGCAGGGGTCTCTTATTTTGCGATGACTAATAGACAGTACATGAATTTTCGAACTTGTGAATTTTCATTATCATGAATTTTGGCCATAATGACCATAACGTGACATTTTTGTCAGAGGATTATCTTTTTTTATCTTTATTGGAGAACTACAGGTAATGTGATAACACTGAAATAGTTGTCATTGTCACATGACTGTCAACCAGACATCATTTCATTTGACAATTGACATAACAAAGAAAAATAATGTTACTTGGATGAATAAGGAAATTATTGGTGTTATCTTGACTAGAAAGTTGTGTTACATTTAAAATGAGTGAATTTCAATTAAATCGTAGTGAACGTATACTATAGACAAATTAATCCTTTGCTTCTTTTCGTAATCATTCGTTAACTGTTATAGTACCATGATATTTTCGAAGGGTGTTTTACTATTATTGACAGTGTTATTACTTATATCTATATTAGTTGCAAACATAATGAATTTAATAGCGACAGACCATAATTTTTACACCGAGAAACAAATTGTGGTGGAAAATTTCACGAATTACTTAAGTGGAAAATATGGCAGGATGACTGATTCATCAAATAACCTGATTTGGTTTCTGCAGGTATCTAGACTTTGTTTTGTTAATATTGTACACGTAGAATCCATTGTTCTTTTTGTGGATAGCACAATCTATAAGGTGTTTGTGAGTGTAATCAAGATATGGAATTGATTTTACAGATATCTGATATACATATTAGTATATTTCGTGACCCGGGAAGAATTACACACTTCCAACAATTTTGTGACAGTACAATAAAAAATATTAAACCGTCTGTTGTTCTGGCAACAGGAGATCTCACAGATGCTAAGGCTAAGGACAACTTAGGAAGCTCCCAAGTGAAATATGAATGGGTGTATTATCACAACATAATAAAAGAATCGGGAGTTACAGAAAATACTATTTGGTTAGACATAAGAGGAAATCATGGTGTGTTATTATTTTTATTATATATGTGTTGTGGTTAGAATTCATTGGACTGTATAGTTGTTGCAAAGTTACATTTCATTGCCTGACATTGGTTTCATTCACTGAGGTACACTGTACATTTTTATGCATCTCTGGATGAAGGGTTATACCCACTGTAAATATAACTACTTTAGATATGACATTCTTAATGTTGGGAGTTTTAAAAGTTACATAACTTTTTATTATTTATTGGTATATTTCTTTCAGACAACTTCAATATCCGAGCACTAAATGCTGAAGAGAATTATTTTAGGAATCATTCTGTGCAGGGATCTCAAAATCCACGTTCTTATGTGCACTTTATGAATAAAAATGGTGTAAGTGTTGCTTTTTTGGGCATCGATGCTTGTCCAGATCCAGGATTAAGGAGGCCATTTAATTTTATTGGTATACTAGATATACAGGAACAACAAAATGTACAGAAACTTAAAACTGAGGCTGAGAGTAAAGCTGACCACATATTGTGGTTTGGTCATTACCCTACATCTTGCATCTTATGTCTTGAAAGAGATTCACAGAAGTTAGATTTGAGAAAGCTTATTGGCAGCAGCACTGCATCACAGGCATATTTTTGTGGACATCTACATTCCATGGGTGGCCTGGTACCAAGAATGTATACAAAACATAGATATGGCTTCTTAGAACTGGAGTTAAGTGACTGGAAAGACAATAGAATGTTTCGTCTAGCTGCAATAGATCATGGATTATTTTCCTTCACTGATCAAAAACACAATGCATGGCCAATTGTGCTTGTGACCAATCCGAAGCATGCTCAATATGTGATGCCTGCGCATGAACCCATTGAATTGATTTTGGATTCAACTCATATCAGAATACTTGCTTTCAGTGATGTGAATATCAAGAGTGTAGAAATATCTTTTGACAAAGAGAGCTGGATGGAATGTAGACCCATAGTAGACAGTCCTTTGTATGTGTGTCAGTGGGAGCCACACTGGTTTAAAACTGGTATGCATAATTTATATGTTATAGCAAGTGACGAAGTCGGAAAACAAACCTCTATTGAACATGTATTTTCCTTGGATGGTTCCTCTATAAGATTTGGGATAGTTCCAAGAATTCTTCTAATGCTAGATGCAGGGACGATGGTGAGTACAGTTATAGTTTCACTGATTAAAGAATAAGTAATAAGGAAATAGTAGTAGATAATGTTAAAGGTTGTCTAAGGGACGCTTTTTCTATCTTAAAACCTATCTTTTCTTAACCAATGTACTGTATTCTGGTAATTAAAATGTCTGACTTTAAGGCTCATATTAATTTTCCATATATGAGTACTTACTGCAGTTTTTGAGTGTATTTTTATTCGTGGCATATTTGTGGCATGACTGTTATTAAATTAAATTATTATTTTCAGTTTCAGACAATATTCTCAGTACTTCTTGTTTTAAATGTGCTTCCGCTTGTGGTACTGAGGTTTAAAAAGCGACCACCTAAATATCGTAGAAACACAGCTCGACGAATTCTGAGGAGAGTTTGGCTGTTGAGTAAAATTGATAGAATTTTTTATCCAATAGTTTTATACGCCATTTATATACCTCTTGGACCTTGGGCAATCGGAGAGCTTATTGACGGTTATATTGGAGTTATTTTCGCTTGGGGAATATTGATCAGAGGAGCATTTATACCTGAGCCATTCACATATGTCTATGGCGGTGTGCAATTGATGTTTGTGCAGTTACCACTTATTTTTGTATTGGCGCACAGTATAGAAAATCGTTTATGTGGTCAAAACACAAGAGGATTGCGACTGATTTTAAAAAATCTCCCCTTCATATTTTTGCTTTCAATACAATTGTTGTTAGCCTATTTCTTTTGGCTTGAATATGGAACAAAAGCACTATTGTTTGGACCTCTCCGCACCTGGAGTATTGCTTTAAGTACAATATTGTGGTATAAAACATTGACCCTACCTACAGAATACTGCAGGTAATTTGTTTTTTAAATTATGTTTGGTTTTAGTACTTACACTTTTTATGTTTTTATTTTAAAACACTATAATATCCATTATCTGTTTATATGAAAAAACTATATGATAGTTTTCTTATTTTTTTCAGATATTTGGTAAAGTTATATGAAATGGCGTCTTAGTCAATGTGGCTTATCTAGTCTACTACTCAATTGTAGTACCTATTTATAATACAGCAAGTTGTATATTAATGTAGATAACGATTTATTGATCTATTCTTGTATGCTTGACTGTTAGTAAGATATTTGTATGGATAAAAATACAAGGTATATGGGTAATCAATCAATATTTTTTTCATTAGTGAGTATTTGCACCAAAGAATTACCAGTGAGGACATTCCAAGTGATGATTAGATACTATTATTTAGTAATAATTGAAACATGCATACTAGTATTTATTATCTCGATTGGTTGAAAATTATTTCCATTTCATTACCCATATAACTAAGTGATTTTAAGATTCTATTCTTTGATACGTTATCGTCCCAGTATTATTCTGCTCTAGTCTTATGTGGGTTTTTGTATACAAAAATGTTACTTTCAAATCACTTCCATTCATTTCCTGTTTGGTGTCTCTCACAAGTATTCCTACCATTGCACCTTAGAACTTCTGTAACTAACATAACTATCAACACGTAAGATGAGCCCTGGCTCACAGGTGTTGGCAGTCTACGAATGTTGATCGGGACGGCAATCGTTAATGGCGGAAGCAAACGACAATAAAGATGACTTTCTGCACTTGGCAACATTCAATATCAATACATTGAGGATCCATAAGAGATCACGACTTAGAAGAACATATAGACAAGCACAAATCGATCATTTTAGCATTACTTATCACAAGTTCGAAAACGGAGACGACACAGTAAATATAGCTCCTTCGTCAAAGTTACGTTTGACGTGTGTCGGCAAAATTCACAGAATCTTAAAGGCCATATTATATAATGTACGCCAACGTTGGGCACATTTCGACGGTGCGTTTGAAGTACCTATTGCACGAGGATGGCATTTAAGCATGTACGATTCAGTACTTAACTCAATTTGCTTTTGTAGTAAGGCTATTTAACATAATATGAACAAGACGGACATGTGCAGTGAAGGGTCATGAGTAGTGAGCAGTAAGTGAGTGTTTCGTGCCTAGAATCTTGTGGTTTAGCGACCGAAATAAAGACTAGGATAATACAGAAACTGTACAATTTTATGTTCTTTACTAAGATTTCCTTTTCCTTTTAAAAAAGGGCGGAAACAACTAAGATTCACTTTTGAATCTCAAGTGCCTTCAGTCTTTTATAATAAAGGCAAGGCGGATCTCATATAGTAATGGGATTTTTCAATCACGTTTAGGGAAGCTGTTTTTGATAGTCCTTAAAATAGCATAAATCACAGGTTAGTATCACTGAAACTAAATTAAACGTAAATGAACGGATTTGTACCCTTGGTTAGATTTCTATTTATATAATATCATCTTAGCCATTTTTCAGATGCTACAGCTAGCAACGGAAAGTAAGAAAAGAGGCACGAATTAGCATTGATAGGCAAATTCAAAAGTTGTTCACGTTACATAATTGACAGTATCGGGTTGACTAGGACTATATTATAGGTATTTAAGAGAAAATTGAGTTCATGTCTAACTGTGCAACGGGCCTAAGACCGAGTTTGTTAGTCGACTTGTTTCTTTGCAATTAAATTGACAAACATGGTTATCGTGTGATTTAGTCTTTTATTGATGTACGTTATAAATTAGAATTTTCAAAAAACAACCTAACTGATATTCATTACAATAGAATTGATTACTATAACTGTGTAGATACTACCTGTTTGAAATATATAAAAATAAAGCTTAAAGAATACAATTTATTATTACTGTATCTAATGGAGACACTGAATTTTTGCTATGTTATATCTTAATAATCAGTGTAGCTTAAGAATTTTGTATTGTACGTTATTTATTTTGTTCTTTTCTCCTTTTGTCAACATTCTGCTCAGCAATTTTACTTAAATTTATTATATCAACATTATAAGAATCTAATAGGTTCTAAACATTTTAGAGCGGTGTAGAGTATTTATTCATTTGGCACGCAGTGCACTGGGTACGGAGACAGTGAGGATGAAATTGCATTTCTTCATTATTGAATTGTTTACTTAAAATACAATTTTATTTATTAGTACAAATTCGCTTTACATAAATAAAGCTTGCATAGGTGTTATAATTATTCTTTTAACTGATTATCTATGTATCCGTTATATCCTTTATAAGATAAAATCGTAGTATCTGACAGATTACTATTGTCTATGTATACTATTTTTTTACACATTTGTGAAATAAAATCGAAATATTAGGTTACAAGTTCCGTATTCTCAATTCTTTTATGTTAATCTTCCTTCAATCGTTACTGCATCTTTATTGTATGTTGCTTTAATTATGAAACTATTAAACAATTTAATGCGAAAGACTTGTTTTTTTTTAACTTTTTATACAATTCATTTTTACCTACGTACAATAACAAATGGTTGACCGAATTTTTGTAGAAAGTATTGAAGCTAATGAAACGGAAAAAATTTTTAGGTAATGTAGAAGTTGACTTGAGTCAGATTTTTATGCAATGGGGTATAATTGTACGTGGTTGGTAGATCGTAACAGCACAATCGTGGTAAAAGGGCCATCAGCCTAGAAGTATGTGTATGACATATTTAATATTGATACCTTTTGCAAATACAAGAATTCAACTATAAAATAACAAGCGAATATAGATACATAATATTATAGATGGAAGAAGAAAAAATAATTAGGGTCTATGCTATGGAGGCAAAGCGTTGTAATGATGTCACTTTTTTCAGAGAAATAAAAAAGATGGAGGAAGTTACGTAGCTAAATATGTACATATTTAGTGCTGCTTTAATCATGTTTATACAATCCTGTCAAAAACAAGTATTTGAGCGCAATTTTTCGAAAGAATATGTTTAATATTGAACATTTTTTGTAGCATAGGTACCCTCTGTCACTTTTTGTTTAATTTAAGACTCTTTTGCACATCACATCACATCCTCCTTTTTATTTATTTTAAACTGTTTTAATAACAATAGCGTTTTTCTATAAAGATTTTGTTATTGAATGATAATTTTCATTAATATACTAGCTTTTGCTTGAACCTGGCGTGATTGTGTAAAAGTGTATACTTAAATGTAATATGTCTGTACTCTGTACGTAGTATCGTGTTTTTCTTTTTTAGTAGGTGTCTACTAAAATTATGAATCTTGAACTTGACTTTTGTACACGATAGGTATAGCGCAATTTGGGCAATGAAAAAAACAGGTAAAATGGAGCTATCGATAAACTTAATCACTTGATACGTGATTAACTTTCAACTTGTTTTTCTATATTAACTTGATACCATCTGAATTACGTTCATTTTACTATAAAGAAAAAACACACTTATAATTACAGATATACATATATTTAAATTATATTTACAAATATTTTATTATAATTGCTTCCACATTTGTAACACAGTTGATCAGATTGCCTTTCGAAGGATTCGGACAAATTGAGCGCGCATATCTAATTAATACCTACACATTTAAAAGATGAATTTTTGAAAGCACAAAAGAAAACAATAAATATAATATGTAGTAGTATCTTTAGATATACGTCGATCCCTTTAAACGTTAACTATGTTTCCTGTAATCTCGTAACATAACTTTTACCTACAAGCTTTGTACACTTTATATCGTAAGACACATAGAAGAGATATTTTAAATATAATTATCCATATAGCCAATGCCATGATGTCATGAGTGATGTCCATTGAGAGTCCTAAATGGTCTAAATAATCGCTTGGTTTCCTAAACAGACAAAATATTTTGTGGCACGGCAATTTCGGGCGATTAAAACCATAAGCCGTTTGAAGAAAAGCGTCGAAGGCATACCGGAAGTAAGATATGCTGGCAAATGGACGAAGGTACGACGGCATTTCCTGATACGGGATGAAGAATTCAGAAAACATTAGCATTGGTATATTTGCTGCTGGGATCACGAATAGACCGAGCTGAAAAGAAAAATGTTTTGTAACTTTAAAGGTAAATAAACAAGGACAATAATTAAAGATAAATCGTGACTTATCTTTTTATTGTAAAAAACATATACATACATACATAACATCACGCCAGGTCCCGAACGGGTTAGGCAGAAAGCACCGAGTGCCAAATAGCTCTGTCCTTTCAAACCTGAAGCGCTTCGCCTACATTCATAACTCTCTTCATGCATACACGCCGGTTTCGGAGACTTGACTCCTCAGTCAGTCAGTATCTGACCTATTTGGTCGATATAGGATAGTCTAGGGCTTCCTCGGCGCCTACATCCATCAACACTCGCATTGTATATCTGCTTAGTCAATCGTTCATCATCCATTCTTTCCACAAAATAAAAAAGATATAGAAATTTATTTATGTAATTTATCACCTGTCTGGTTACTATAATACAATCTCCGCCTAATTTGACATCAAATCTAAGTTGTTACAAGATATAATTATTCAGATATAATATACATATAATACCTTAACACCGCATGCAGCGCCCATTACTAAGCCAAAGGTTTGAGCCAGTATAGTAACTAATACACCTATAGACCAGGCCATGCCTATACGGTAAGGCTCCAAAGGTTGTGAAGTAAGATACCACGCCGGCAAGATGAATACTGTTGCGCATAATATCTGAAATATTCATACAATTTTATTGACTAAGTGTATATATCATTATATATGCAATAAAACAGTTCAAATGTAAAACTATTTTAACTAGACGTTATAGCTACATTTGTTAAAATAAAATTTCATTTGGCGCGACTTAAGGGTAACTGAGATCACTTGTCGGACAGAAGTACAATACGGTTACCGTTTTCATGTATATATATATATATATATATGTATACCTACCATAACCATAATTTACTTAAAAATACATAAGTATTCAATTTTTATAATTGTTTAGTATGAAAACGGCAGCATTTTGGGTCATCGTAATGGAAAAAAAGGATGTAGGTAGGAATATCGGTTTTGACTTGCGATGGCGGAAACATTAGCAAGTTTTAAAAATGTTAAATTTTAAACAGACCTATATGATTGAAGTTCTATCCACATTACAAAGAAGCGGTTAACTACTGTATCTAAGTAGGTATCTACTCATAAAGAGGTAATATTTCTTGAATAACTATGTATGAAATGTGTTATATGCACAAGTACAGTTTTATGTATTTATGCATTGCGTACTTAAATTTATTTATGTACCTACAATTTTTGTTACGTTTAACACAATGTAACAATAATACATTATAACAATGCATCCTTATGAAGGCTACTTTAATTTAGTTAAAAACTAAAATCACCTGCGAACTGTCGTTACTCACCTGTACAGGTAAGTCTACTATTATTTTTGAAGCACAATACGTGGACAAATAATACCATTTGTTTAGATGTTGTTGGAGGACTACAGTTGATTCAACAGGAACTGAAAGAGAGTAAGAACCACAAAAGACAGTTAGATAATTTATCATCATTGTTGTAGCAAGCAATATTTAATACTATGTATCCTTAGTGTTAAAATTAATTTCTTAATATTAAAAAGACAATTTTGTGTAGACGAACGAGCAAGGATTTAATCCCACAGTCCCGGAGCGGGCTGAAATCCAAATCTTAGCCATGAGGCTATTACTGGCCTTAACAAAAATTTTATTCTAATTAAAAAATTATATTAGGTATATTTCGTCAGTCAAATATGTATTTCTTATGTCAATTTTGGTCTTTGTGGTTTCTCATGTATCAGATAATTAATCGTTTGATCGCCACGTCGTTGCGGGAATACTTTATAAAACTTACATGTTTGAATCGTCGGCATAGCGTTAGAGAAGTATAAAAATAGCAAGAAGAAGAAGAGGCAGCCAGTGTTCGAAAACATACGTCCCGCATCTTCACCCGCGCCTCTGTACAGAGCACCGAGCAACAATGCCACTAGTAAGTGTGTTACGACTCGTATCTGAAATAGAAAAACATAGCTACCTATATATGCTAAGACACGAATAGCTGGAGAGTTTATTTTTCAGGAGTAGCAACATTTCTGTGATGAATGTGACGCGAAAACTCAATTCTGTAATTGGAGACTTTTGCCTTTGGGTTACAATGGTTACTTAAGATCAGAAGGCAAGCAAGACCCGTGTTGCTGCATCATTACATAGGTAGTATAAAACAAAGTCACTATCTCTGTCATTGTCTGTCATGTCCCCTTGTTCTCTTAAATCTTTAAAACTACGCAACGGATTTTGATGCGGTTTTTTTTAATGAATA
>DWUN01002260.1:0-14224 GCA_018249975.1 Passova gellias | reverse complement strand
GGCGGCTAGGAGTCCCACAGACCCCCGGCTTCCCCGGCCGGGACATGCGTAAAAGCATTTCCCAACGTAAAAAAAAAGGCTTAGTTAACTTAGACGTTAGACGTCGAGAAGCCTTGTACATAGCGCGTACGGTGCAGTTAATTACAAATTCTGTTATTATTCAACCGGCTGTTGCCGATTCCATAGGAATTTCGGGCTAAAAAGCCCTATATGTTGTCCTATAACTGAAGCTGTCTTCCAGTAACTCTCATTAAAATCGGTTCAGCCGTTCCAGTGATTAGTCCGGACAAAAGAAAGACAGATAGACAAAGAATTTAAAAAAAGGTTGTTTCCGTTTTAGTATTGTACAAATGACTAAATAGAAACTTGAGAAGAAATTTCAGGGAACAGTTATTTTGAAATCACTAACAGACAGTACAATTTTACTTACATGTATAGGACTAACTTCTACCGTTTGCTTGATTTTTTGTTGTTAATAAAGTGCAAATGTAAAATTTCAGATGTTTCAACTTCCAAACCGACAATTTTTCATACAATCAACTATCAAATCCTCTTAAAACCCGTTAGAGACGGAATTAGCTAGTCAGAACAACAAAATAAAACTACACTCAATACATTTTCAGCGAAGTATTCAAATGAGGCGCCATTAAATGGGCATACAATAAAACAAATGAATGTCTAAAACAATCTTCGAACATACATTACTTGGTCCTTCCAACCCGCGACGCGAGTTAAACATCAATACAAGCTGCGACATTGTAAAACACGCAACTCCCATAGACACGAAAACCCGTTTATAGAGTAGTATTAATAATGATAATAATTAGGATAAATTCACACACGGCGGTTCGATTGCAAATAAGGCAATTAGGCTTGTTATGACAACCGGACAACTAATACATATGCAACTATACATACTAGATATATAATTATATGGATTTTTTTAAAAAGACTGGCTGAGGGGCGAGTCAATAGTCTCTGAAAGCGGCGTGTATGCGTGAAGAGTGATGAATGTAGAGGAAGCGCGTAAGGTTTGTAACGACAGACATATTTGGCACTCGGTGTTTTCTGCCTACCCCGTTAGGGACCTGGCGTGATGCTATAATGATAATAAAAAATTAAAAACAAACGTGCTCGTCGCAAATGTTTGCGTTAGGTCGGACTCGAACCCACGACGAATCTTAAAGCGTCTCTATTAAACAAGACCGCAAGTGCTCGGTGTCGCAACCGGAACGCATTAGCTCCGGCCGAGCGATAGACAGACATATTTACGAGCCTGACAACTGCCCTATGCCCCCGCATTATTCGTTATAAACACTAAAACGTGAATCGTACAACCTTTAACAATAAACACGGGTACTGACTCACCGGGATTATTTATTTAGACCCGTTTCGGTTGTGAGTAAAGTATCGTTTCCTATTAAATTAATCCCGATATTAGTAACCACTATGCGGACGTTGCCAGCGCATGTAAAGTAATAGATATTTCACCAGCGATTTATGCACTTGATGTTCATTATTAACCATACTTCCATGGTTATTAATATCATAAATGCGAAAGTAACTCTGTCTGTCTGTGACGACATCACAGCCAAACGGCTTAACCGATTGTGATGAAGTTTCATATAGAGATACTTGAGGGTCTTGGGATGATCATAGGCTGTTTATTTCTTCCATGTTTTTTTCAGTTTTTCCAGGGATTTCATTGTTTTACGAAAAGGTAGCTGAAAATGGGCTTCCTAAATGCTTACGTGAAGATGATGAGATTCAGAAAAACATTAAATGTTTAAAAAAATATTGTCTTTTAAAAAACCTAAAAAAAAGTCCACGACGGTATATGTTTATCTCTTAAGATAGAGCCACAGTAACCATTTTAATACGCGGGAAAAACTTTGTGACAATGATTTCGACACGGGCGAAGCTAGTTTACTTTACATATTTGGCACTTTCATACTAACGTTTCGTAATAAATAACAAAATATCGTATACACAAGTACAGTGCATACTAGAAAACGATTTCACAACTAACGGTAGCGATTCATTGCGTAATCTCGGGGTGGTGAAATGGGAAAACATTAAACATGTTTCACGCCTTATTATAAATTTACGATATGCCAAACTATAAATAGTGTTGTCCCCAAGCTGGCGTTATCGACAAATATGTCAGAATTAACGAGTTGGCGCGTCATCTGCGCGATAGCCATCGCTGGCGGCGCGCCAAGACCCCGACACGACGTTCAACACTGCACATCACTACATAGTATAACACAAAGTCGCTTTCCGCTGTCTGTCACTACGTATGCTTACATCTTTAAAACCACGGAACGGATTTTGGTGCGGTTTTTTTTAATAGATAGAGCGATTCAAGAGGAAGGTTTATGTGTATAATAACATCCAATATATAGCAGAGAAATACTGTTTTTTTTGAGGTTTCTAATGTGATGTCGTAAATAATTAAATTTTTGCGGCGGGGGCGGGACGAAGTCGCGGGCAAAAGGTAGTTCATATTAAAGTGCGGAATCATTTTTTATATTTCTACTTATATCATTAACCGGTCGTGGACGAGTGGTTAGACTGATTGCAAAACCGAAGGTCGCGGGTTCGATTCTCAAACAAAATAGACATTTGTGTGATGAACGCATTTACTTTTTCTGTCTGGGTGTAATAACATTATAATAAGTATTATATACGTATATTTACATATGTTTATCACCTGTCCGGTTACTATAATACCTGCATTGGATTGCCTGATTTAGATTCGGATAGCCGTGTGTCGGATTGTCCCCAATTATTCTTATTATTATTATTTCATAATAGATTATAAGTAAACTGAACGGTACAAGTCTTCACACAATACTTCCCTGTGTTTTATATTGTGACATAAACAATATTTGAATTCAAAACAACACAACACTCGAGACGAGTGCAAGTGCGATAAATTCCCATAGTCTAGCAGTACACACAAATAATAAATTTCCACAAGTAAATTTCCTCACAAACATTAAAATTACATTCATTATCTTTTTACCATCATTACCGTCACGCCGTAGTGAACAATAGGCGCCCGTCAGAAGCCGTAAACGTAGAAGTTGTGCGAAAGATGAAAAAAGAGACAGAAAGAATCAAGCCACAGCCCGCGCGTAAAGCAATTAACCGTCGACGCAATTCAGCCGCGCGAGAAGTTATTATCAACAATCGAATTGAGTATTGCGCCGGCGCATAAATCAAGCTGCTCCGCGAGTAATGGCCGCCATCCAAGTTCCGATGACATAATGAATACTAGCTCCTTCTCGCGACCACGTCCCGCCCCCGCAATCCCCTTTAGATGTAGGATTTCATAGTTTTTACTTCGCTTCAATGTATCAATGTTATTCCTATAAAATTTCAGGTTCGTCGGAGCTGTAGTTTGTTTAATTATCCATCGTTTACGCCCTCGCAATCCTCTTGGGAGTGAAATTTCATAAGACCCGCTCTCAGCTGATCCTTACTTAGCGAAAGAAATATTCCTGCCAAATTTCAAGTCTCTACACCTTATAGTTCCAGAGATGAGGCCGCTCAGGGCCATTTGAAGATTGTATTCACATTTATCAAATGCAATTTTCGAGTTTGTTTGTTTGGTTAAACGCGCTAATCTCAGGAACTACAGGTTCGAATTGAAAAATTATTTTTACATTAAATAGTCAATTTACTGAAAAAGGCTATAGGCTGGCTATACGCTATAAGATCACGCTATGACTAATAAGGGTGGAGCAGCAATGAAAAATTTTGCAAAAAAACAGGTAAATATTTCTTTTTCGAGAGCTTTCCTTGAATAAATTATTATATAGTTACATTTTTTAAATTCCATACTATTATCATTACTATTTTGAAAACGCGGGCGAAGCTGGGGTTAACAGCTAGCCTGAAATAATTTCCATGAACAATATATTAATAAAAGAAAGTGCCAGTTAAACGATCCTCTTAACAGAACACCGCGACATTTGCACGCCAATTGTCACTGGCAGATCGAAGGATGAGTGTGCGCAATCATTGTCGGGTGTTTTGATGTCGAAATTAATCGCGCCTTCAGTATGCCAGTGCAATGGCAGACGGCCAAGGAACGGTGGCGCCAGCGCGCGGACAATTACAGATATAGTAGTGTGTACGAAACACGAGCCGCGAAATAAAACTAATGAATAATGCGACGCCGCTGCACTATCGCTTATAATAGAGGTTAATGGGTGAAAAACGGTGTGCACATTCACAGACGATTTTAATACGTGAAATGAGTAATGACGGCACCTCGCAAACGTTACATTAAACCGTTTCGTATACAAAACTATCGCAACTGCTATTGTTCTTTTAAATAAATTCTTTAAAATTAAGTTATTTTTATCTTTCAACATTATGTATGGAATAAATTAATTTTTTAATTACACTAATCATTTTTTTGTTTGTATAAAAATTAAAATTCGGTATCTTTGTTGGCGTGTACGGATACAGAAAAAAAGGTGAATTAATTAGCGAGAATCAACGCTACGGCTCCTAAAGACAATAGTGATGTACTAAACAAAGTTACGAGTATACTCGTACAATAGCGCATAGAGAGTGCCGAGACGACTATAATAAGTGAATGTAAATTGACCGCGAAGGTGCGTTTATACCAGTTTGTAATTCATGGCGAAATAGCAAATATTTGTTTCAAATTTCCTTTGTTTAAGGTCACGCGAATAGTGTTTGACAAACCGTCATGCTCAAAATTGTAATAATCCTTAAATCGTTCACGAGGGCTCCTCCCTATATTACTTTAAGGGGAGAGAGGGCATCGAGGAGGTGTGTTATTGTATGACAACGGGTGGGTAAGGTTGCCAAATTGTTAGACATCATATTTTTAATATTCTGTATTTAAGTATTACAACTTTTTTTACTGAAAAAGAATTTGAATGAAAATAAAAACACTGGCTAAATCTATACTTAAAGTATATAAAGGGCATGTTTAAAGTACATAAATGTATGTATGTATGTATATAAACGGCACCGCATGTTTAGAAACCAAAGAGGCGCCCAGCCACTTATCTCGCTGCAATTTTCCTAGTTTCTGCATTTAATTTATGCGACAAGTTGCGACTGTTGCTCCTAGTAGCGACGGCGAATATATTCTCTGCTAATATTTCCCTAAGTGATATTTAGCAATGCGTACTGCGGTTTGCGGTGTGTAGCCAGTAATATATTACATGTTACGCGTATATAAACTTTTGCAATAGCAACCTATCTAATTATATCGTTACTTTCAACTATTTACGTATCCACCGTGATGCTTAGTGGATTTAGAATAGAATATCGCTCAAGAGTTCCGTGTTTAAATCCTGTTTCGCACTTACGTCTTTTCAAAAATTAATATTTTGAAGAGACCCGCATACTTCAGAGTTTCGTGAACGCAAACCTAATCTTCCCAGCGTCGTAGAATATGACCTCAAACTTTTTGAGACATACTACATTCAACCTATGTCTAGATTCATTTCTATATCGGATACTAAGGTTTTCTCTGTGAAAATCATTTCAACGTTTCTTAAGCGAGCGATTAATAGTTTTGCATTTTCCAACGAACGCTTAGAATGCAGTGACAACACACAATGGTCTATTCAAGTAGCTCCCTTCTCTACCTCAGTGCGGAAAAGCGTGTTTATCAACAAGTATCGCCTACAATTCAATTTGGCACTTGTTATGTCTACGTATTCAATAGATCGTAAGATTGGTTTTCACTTAGTTCTATTTCAACGTAGACCTTAGACCAAGGAAGTATTTCTATACAAGCTTTGCCCGCGGTTTCGCCCGCGTGGAAATCAGTGTGTCACAAAGGTTTCTGTGTCAAAGTTGTGACATTTTCGTAAGACAATGAAATTCTTGGAAAAACTAAAAAAAATGGGAGAAAAAAGTACCCTATGTCCACCCCGAGACCCTCAAGTATCTCTATATGAAATTTCATCACAATCGGTTCGGCGGATTAGCCGTGATAACGTCACAGACTTAGTTACTTTCGCATTTGTAATATTAGTATGGATAGTATGGATTGTGGTGATTGAGAACAACAAACAATTACATGTCATCATGTTTATTTCTCAAGAGTAGCTAAATACTTCAGATTTGATCTAGTTAAGACCCTGTTAAAGGTACTGAGACTTCACGCCAGTTAAAATTTCGTCAAATCGTTGGATTTGTTAAAAATATTCTTGATCAGAATTTATTTTGGGACGACTGACCGTAATAAGTTAAATACGTGCAAATCTCTCTCTCCGGTGTAATAATTATGCAATAATAAATAGTTATTACTATTTTAATTGCATTTCTTAAATTTGTACGCCGCAAAAGGCAAAATATGATTTGAACTAATAGTTATGGAAAATCGCCAAATGTTTCATATTTGTGCAAATAGTCGTCTTTGTCTTTGTATTTTTGACTGTAATCATAAAATCCTTAAGTAACTTTAAAATAGATGGAAGCCACATAGCATGCGCTACTCAAACGATCGAGATACACCTCAGCGCGCGCCACCACATCTGTGCGAATTTGAAATGTGAAATAATGTTTATCAACAAGAATTTGTGTTTGATTGACAACGGTAATATATTGTGACCGCTCGTCTATCGATAGAGTCAATGATTCTACAGAATGATGTAAAATATACACGACTGTAAAACGTAATTTATATGTCACGTCAAATGTCATTGGTCTTGTTAAAATAGATTAATTAGAATCACACTAGAACAAACCGTGATTTTTTTGTAAAAAGCACAGATATAATACAATATAATATCATATATGTATTCATACTGTTTCGTCAACGAATGGTTAAATAATTTCATGTTTGTTCATCTAAATTTTTTTATCGATATCGATGTAACGTGTAGTTTAGTGGAGGCCCATCACTAGCGGATGCGTCCGGCGCCAGTAGAGGCGCCGCTTTGGCAAACACACCGCGTCCTTTTCACCAGTGCTTTGGACAAAACGCCGATTGTTAATTGTAATGCTAATAAATGATTTCTATAGCGTTTCGCGTATTGTTCGACACACGAGTGCAAGACGGACTACGTGTTTGTCGTAGTTTTATTGTTTTGTTTTGCTTTGTTCTATTATTTTGCTGTTCATTGTTTTTAGAGCATATTGTTTTACAAGTTCGTTATCCTTTTGCTGCGTATCAATTGACTTTAAGAGATTGAAAGCTAGTAACGGCTAGGGTCAAAATGAAATAAGATTTTTCTTTGAAATATAATTTAAAACTTTGACTTATCTACTTATAGTTATTACTGTGGCTATTATAGTTATAGTTATTTTATTATAACCTATACCTACATTTTAACTAAAAAAAACATTAGTAGAATGCAAAGCAAATCTTGCATTAGTAACGGCTTCTATAACATCACCATACGATCTAACAATGGTTGTAGGGTATACTAAAATACTGTATCGACCTTTACAAGCGTTTCCCTGTTCAGTTTTGCTGAAATATATCAATTCACAAGGGCACTGCTAGCAGTCTTTATTCCTATTGTAATAAGAAGAAAAATCGCCCGAATTATGTGTCCTGTTAAAACTCAACTCAACATAGAAGTCAATTCATCAATACACATATTAAACGTCTTTATGGTTAGATTGATAAAGTTCAAAATGGAATGTTCGCAGACGCCGCTGAGATAAAAGATAGCAACAAAATACGAAGTACTTGCAAATACGTAGTTGGAAAGTCTACGTGTAATTGTTATCGAAGTGACTATTGTCGATATTATCAACAAGAGTAATGCCCATCTCGCGAGAGAATAGCTAGCATCTGGATCTCATGACCAAGTATGGCAAACGTTCGTTTTCACGAAAATGTATCACGATTTCTTTCTATACGTTGGCGAGTTCCGTAGTGCTATGAAGAGAATATTTTAATATATTCCACGGTCCCACGTTAGGGCTTCCAGTTATTTTGACCAGACAGCTGATAAACATACATATATACATACAATGTAATACGTATATAGATACATATTTTTTTTACACCTAAACACACAACAGACAAATGTGCTTAACCCACAAATGTTTGTGCTGGACGGGAATCGAACCCAAGATCTCCAGTTTCACAGTCAATGTCTCTAACCATACTAAAAGACCAACCAGTCAATTATAGTCAGTTTATCGTATTATGGCACTAATGCTAGTCATTCAAAGCCTTAAGATATATACGCCACTAGATTTAGTCTCCGTCTTACTTGCACACCTTATTTGGGTTTTGGTATTGGCTTCATGAAGTAAACATTTAGCATTGTGCCGCTGTTATATCACTGTAACATACCTGTAACAAAGAAAATAAAATATAATTAAACTAGCTGAACCGGCAAACGTTGTTCTGCCACATAAACTATAACAGTATTTCTCCACTATTTAATGGATGTTATTTTACATATACACTTTCCTCTTCAATCACTCTATCTATTAAAAAAAAACCGCATCAAAATCCGTTGCGTAGTTTTAAAGATCTAAGCATACATAGGGATATAGGGACAGAGAAAGCGACTTTGTTTTATACTGCGTAGTGATATGTATTGTATAAGCGTTTCACTTGTCTTCAGACATGTACGAGTATTTGACGAGAATCTTCAGATGTCAATGAGGTTGCTTTATAGAAAGTTTGAATTTCATACATCGTAACATCATTAACGGTCATTGCGCGTGGTATTTAATCGCTATTGAAATCCGTCTCCACATTCATTTGTTTATTTTATTTATTACCTCAGCCATCAGTGCTTTACACATAGAATAGTGACAAATAGCAGATAAATCACAAATTCATATTGAAATTATACTCTAATTATTATTCTACTCTTATAACCACAAGTCTGCCACTCATGGGCACAAACTGGTGTAGATTAAAACCGTTGTAGCAGCGACGTGGCCGGCTCCCATGAGGGTGAGAAATGGACTTTCGAGTATCACGCTACGAGGACAGGACTGTGAGAAGACGAATACATCAAAAGTACCCCATAGCCCAGGTCGTTCAAACCTACCAATAATAATCACGAAAATGTGCACTGGCCTTTCTTCAAATACATGCTGCATAAAACAATTCGAATGCAAATCAGACAGCGCCACATTGTACACGAAATATATCAGGAATGTACGACAGCTTTGATCTTCAGATCTAATTTAATCACGGGGATGCGTTACTATTGATCTGCAAAATACGAGGTACCGTGTACCGACATCGCCGCTACAGAATGAATCGCCGTACTGTCAATGTATTATGTTTAACATTTGTTTGCATACATAACATCACGCCACGTCCCGAACGGGGTAGGCAGAAAGCACCGAGTGCCAAATATCTCTGTCCTTGTCATTTGTTTACGTAGCCGAAATAGCAAGCATACACTGTGGCTGGACTTTGAGGGATACTTATCTGCAGTCACTGCAGCAGCTGCTGGTTTGCAGCTAAAATAGAAAACAGATGCGCTTATAAAGTAACAGTAAATAACAACAATTCTGTTGCTATCGCGTAATTTTATCATTTCGAAAATTTCATAAAAATATAAAATGCACGATATTTTAGTCATGAAAAGGTAATCGTAAATCTAATAACGAATATTTAAAGATAAAATACAAAAAGGAAAACACGAAAATGCTTGTCGCTACGTGATTTAGGATCAACAAACTTCCAAGGTCCGAATTGGTACAGTAACATGACAGGGCTTAATAATAAATTACCCTGTAATCAGCCTTACTGTGAAAGCTGGCATGGTTAGGTTACTGAATCACAAAATGTTCTATCATGCAATGGGTCAACGAATTTAAGCATATCGCTTCAAGGTCTAGGACTGTTTCCAAGTGAATAATAAAATACCCAAACAAATTTTCACATAAAGGTTGTTATGGCTGATTCATAGGTTACCCGTGACTTACAATTAAGGAGTGATGGATGTTGAAGAAGCACATCAGGTCTGTCCTGATACAGATTTTTTTATACACAGCCTAGCAAACATGCAGATGGGCCACCTGATGGTTAGTTGTCACTGTCGCCTATGGACATTTGCAACACTCGAGGAGTAGCCAATGTGTTTCCGGCTTTGAAGAACACCTCTTTTGATCCCTTTCTTGAAAAACTCCATCTCTCTGGGAATACCTTGGACTGAAGCTCATTCCACATTTTACACGTAGGAATGAATGTACAAACCAAATATTTGGTATATTGATATTTAGGATTTGGTGCTTGCTGCCTAGGACCTGGTGTGATGGTATAATAATAATAAGAATAATGATAATACAATAATGAATTAGAGCCATATGTATGATTTGAAATATTCAAGGTTTATATTCTAATTTAGTATTAACAAGCAATTGGTTTGGCATTCAGCCACTATTATAATTTAGGCTTCAAATATTTAACAATCACCTCTGATTTTACGATATTGATCTAATACATACATCTTTATGACATTTCTTGCTTTAACCGTTAAGGGAAACATCATGCGGAAACTGCACACCCTAGAAATGTTCATTATGTAAAATACACATTGCAGCCCTACTTAGTACTAATGCCTCACAATCATGGTGATTTAAGTTTTTTTTTAATCCTTTATTTAGTCTACTGTTGTTCTCAGATGAAGGTATGAGGTGAAAGTTTAAGGCCACTGTCTACCATGCTGGCCAAGTGTAATACAAATTTGTAATAGGTGGGTAGAAATATGTTAGAGCTCCACACTATTCCCCTAACTTAATATTTCTTGAGACTCCAGGTACAGCCTTACATTCTTACACTGCTCTCAGCAATGCTAAAACCTCTGGATCCACAGACAACAATCTCTTGTGGAATATTCTAGATTTCACCTTCATTCAACAGGATTTCCTGTATCCATTACAAAGCCTAGCTTTCAAACCATACTTTAAATTTGAAAAAGTTACATAAATATCAGGTGTAATTTTTTATGGAAAGTAGTAAAATTCTGAAATGTTGACATTTGAACACCTAAGAAATACAATACTTGTTCAAAACAATTATTTTAATTACATTTTTTACTACTGTAATTAATCTTTGAGTCGAAAATAATTAACTTATGCCTCCCAGATTGTTTTAGAAATATAAAAAGGAAATACGTTAGTAAATATGTATTAATTGTACACGTTCTTAATTAATATTATGAACATAACATTTTATATAATTACTACATTAAAACCGACACTGCAAAAGCCACCTTATAATCCGATTGTTACCGAAAAAAATTGGATAATTAATTTATTATGAACAATATTATCTTACCTTTATTTTATCATAAGTGTTGTCTAATTCCAGTTTGTGGACGAATGGGTTCAATATTTCGGCGCGCATGTCGTCAGATGAGAAAGCGCCAGTTCCACTATGCATTTTGCCATTCATTTTCACGAAAGCACTTAAATCGCAGCGAGATAAAAATGAAATTGAGTAGGACTACATATTCTCGCGCATTTTTAAACACCGATCCGAATACTTTTTTTAAAAAATCACTAAAGCCAAACTAAGCGAACGTGTTACGTATTTTATTTTTTATCGAAAAATTATCACAAGCGAACTCGCGTACATCCTACACGTGAATCCGAATTCGCACTGTTATTTCAATGCTGGTTAGTAGCTTCGTGTGGTGCTGTTCGCTATACAGTACGTACTCACTACTCTGCCATTGGTCCATTCATTTGACAGTTTTCCGATTGTACATTGTTCATTATTTTGTCAGTGCCGCAATATAATCTATTTCTACAAACTTAGTACAAACAAGTAATAACACATTGTTAAGGTAGTATTGTTTTGAATTTTTTATAATCCTAAATAAAAACCATTTTAATAACAAAATCGTGATATGTCATCGTTTTATTTTTTTTATATGACCTTGGTCTTAGAGATAATAAATAATACAATATTTAACTTTCTCATCATTGTGTTCCACATCAAATTTTAGAAATGAATGAATAGTAAGATGTTAACATGCATACATTTGTTTGTTATACATTTCTTACATACAAATAAGAATATGATGTAAGATTGTAACGCATGATCTAAATAAATAAATAAACAAGTAAAATTGTACCGTTAATTATGTCGTGGATTTCGTATTTTCTACCATTCTGTCTATCATTTAAAGCAAATCATAACAGAAAGAAACCTCCTCTTTAATATAAAAGGCTTAAGTTTTTGACTTCGCTAAAAATAACCTTTGGTATATAGAATATACGTGGCTGACTGAAACGTTTCAATGCCACTAACTGTATACAATAAAAAAGTAAATTGACACTAATAGCAGCTGACCAGCTATCGAATCGAAATGAGCAAATGTGTTGTTTTTTTCGTTTACGGCGCAGTGTGATCTGTTTTCTACTGAAGCGTATTCTGGAATTAAGGTGCCATTTCTTCTGAGAAATGTACAATGTCTTTTCGTTCGTATAATGGAACCGCAAATACAACGCCAAATAGTAGATTATTTTTATTTTTTCCATGAGTTTTATAATACGTCCAAAACGTGTTTGAAAACTTGCCAAAGCTCCGCAATTGCTATTAATAAACTAATACAACGCTGCAAAAAAGTACAGAAGTGAGTTTTATTTTATTAATGGTGATGCTATAAGTATTTATATAATAAGTTAACTCAATAACGAGGTGTTATTTTAGGGCACAGTTGGTGGGTACGCCGTTGGAAGATTTTCCCGCACTTCAAGCAAGGTTGATATCAACGTTTCATACTTACCTACAAGACCACGTAGTGGACATACAAGATCAGCTGTAAGTACCTTACAATAACATGTGTTAAGTTAGGTAATATATACTACATGCACTCCTGACCGGCGCCACGGTATTATCTTATACACGTATTTTTCCACTGGGTATGTTTAAGTAGTTACTAAGAGGCTTACGAAGCAATGACAGAAGGTGATTTGTGACGACACAAAAAGTGGATTTGATTGTATTTTATCTTCAAATTCATTACTGTCATAAATTCATTTTCTAGTTTTAAGACAGGTTTCCTCGAACTTAAGCGTAACTTGTTGAAGAGCTCGACCATATCTGAAAGATGTCTAAACATTGGTAATATCTATTAAATAGTTTTCCAATCGCAATAAAAAAGAAAAAAATAGATTGAATTAGATTACTGCCTGACTAGAGACTACCAGAGAGAAAACCATAAGCAAAAATGAAACCATTATTATTGGTGTTATCAATGCTGTACTGAGGAAAATAACAATTTTATTTACATGTATTTTATCTGATAGCAGTGTTACATTAGATTACAGAGGCATTTACTGTTCCTCTTAATATAGGTATCTATAACACTCATTGTACATTTTATAATCATACATATAAAAATCAATTGCTGTTCGTTAGTCTCTGTAAAACTCAAGAACGGCTGGACCGATTGGGCTAATTTTGGTTTTAAAATAAATGTTGAAATTGAGGGTAGGTTTAGAAGGGGAGAAAATATGGAAAATATCAGAGGAAAATACAGAGATCGAGAGAAATAAAAGGACAGCTACTATAAATAATAATATGTAAGGATGACTGTTCACATAGCTGATCCCAAATAAGATAGGGCCAGAATTGGAGACCAGATAACTTATAAACTCCATGTTATATTTTTAATAGACTTGTCACTTGATTATCCAGATCTCGGTTATAAGGATTCATAAGTTTTTTTTAATAAACATAGCATTATATGCAGGCCATACATATTATCGTTCTTAAGTCAGTGATATGCAAAAAATCTCTTTTCAGCATGCTTGCATTGAATTTTCTGAATTTTCCAAATGCCTTATGATAACAATTAATTATCTTCATTGAAAACTGACATCTGATATTTGATAAACTTTACAGGTCGAGCCAGTTTTTCCTCTTTTCTTCAACCAGCAAAAAGTAGTAAACTAAAAATAGTAAAGTGTCTTATATATTTTCAAACTTTGTTAATTCCAGATCTGTGTTGGACAGATTATTTGAGCAGCTCTGCCAAAAACACAAAGCGCTGACCGAACACACCAACAAAGTTGACTTCACTGACCAAACACCGTTAATAAAAGGTACACCATTTCAGCCACCACTGAAAAAACTGCTAGAATATGCAGCTGATACCTTGACATTTGGTGGAGATATTTATTCCCAGGTAGAGTCATCATTAAAAACTCTGGAATTGAGGACATTAAATACAGAATCACTGGCTAATAACTTTAAAATATCTCGCTACTGGAATAAGAGAAT
>DWUN01002259.1:0-14227 GCA_018249975.1 Passova gellias | reverse complement strand
GTCACAACTAGCTGCTGCCATCCATCACATAGACTGAATGTTAGTGTGATATCGTTCAATTAATAATAGGTATCAATAACAATATTAATCGGTTTCTATATGGACGTAATAAATTGTTTTTTAATGGCACGGCATATTCCATGCCGATAAACGTAGTAATATTACCTAAAATTCAGGTTTGTAATCATGGATACCGACAAAGTTGCATACGGCAAGCTAGGAAGACATGAGCTTGTGAATATTGCGTTGGCAACCGATTTAAACGGCGGCACGTCCACTTAAGTGACTGACTCATTGCGCACGGATATGGAGAAAACATCCGAGGACGGATCGCTTCTCGAACGACGATGAGTAATGTAATTATAATGCTCCACCGACGCTGGTCAACGGACATTTTGAAATTGCACTTTCTTATTAATATTCACGCGATATCGTATAGCATGAATGGTATAACATAAAATATTTGGAGATATACAAAAATATGGCTAAATCGAAACAAGCAGTAAGCAATAGACAAGCATGTAAGTATATCATATGTATAATATATCAATGAAATTTTAGTTTATACCGATCGGGCTTGTAGGTGATAGAAACAGTCCCAGCCCACCCTTATAGAAAATATGGATTTGTATATATGTATTAATATATAATCGAATATATTAATCGAAAATTAATCGAATATAAGTCGAAAACTTTTGGCTGAGTCACAAAGAAATTGATAATAAGTCCTAAAGGTAAATGTATCTAAAAGTAGTGTGTTTTGAACAGTTATCTGAACTTGAGATAAAATAAGACGTAACAATTTATGCATTGTTCGTATCATTTATAGATAAAAATGATACGAACAATGCAACTGAAAATATTTGTTCTTGTTAACAACTAGCTAACCCGGCAAACGTTGTTCTGCCATATAAATTATAACAGTATTTCTCGACTATATAATGTATGTTATTGAATATGTAAACCTTCCTCTTGAATCACTCTATCTATTAAAAAAACCGCATCCAAAATGCGTTGCGTGGTTTTAAAAATTCAATAAATAGGGACAGACAGCGGAAAGCACCTTTTTTATACTATGTATTGATGATTGAATTCACACCCCCTCACTATCACGTTTATTAGACAACTCGTCCTACAAACATAATTTACATACCTAGTACACAAACTATAAAAAATCGCAAGTAACCTTCAACTTGTCACGATTTGTCATTGATTCGAGCAAAAAGTGAACACCTAGCTCTATCGATAGTCGCTCGCCAATGTCGGAATATTACGACAGGTTGGTCCGGAAGCTTGCTTACTATATTAACCTGTCAAAACCTTTAGTGAATTGTAAAAAACCTTGTTTAATATATACAAAACTTACTTACATGAAGTCTACACATATAATAAAACTGTAAAAGAGTTCAATTCTGTACATTGAATAAAAACTAAAAAATGCCCCTAGGGGTCTTCATACAAGTAACACAACCCAAAAAAAATTCATTGTCAAATTGTTGTATGTCTATCTGTTGTTCGCTTTTCACGCAAAAATTACTGGACGGATTTTGATTAAATTTTTTTCGTTGTACAGCTAATAATTTATTTTGAAATACTTCAAACGCTGCTCAAAGTCACTAGTCTACGCGGACGAAGTCGCAGGCAAATGCTAGTATAAAATAAAATAAGCAACAAGGTCACCTTAATCCATCATACCAATCGAATGGTTAAGAGTTAAAAATTATTATTCTTATGAATTATTTTTCTATTTTCCTACGATCCGATT
The DNA here is from genome assembly GCA_018249975.1 of Passova gellias. Taxonomy (NCBI): domain Eukaryota; kingdom Metazoa; phylum Arthropoda; class Insecta; order Lepidoptera; family Hesperiidae; genus Passova; species Passova gellias. Next base: position 12,462 of record DWUN01002259.1, on the reverse strand, counting down.
AAAAGTTGGTTACTGATGTTTGCTACTCTTTTCACATAGAAGATGTACAAACAAAATCGTCTGCTAGGTTTTTAAGTCTGAATTGCTTTAATATCTTACGTATATATACATATGTATTTGTGCATCAAAACATAATTTTAAGTAGCTGTTTAAAATCGTATGCACTCATAGTCTACTCATTTATATACTTTTTATGAGCGTGTTGATATAATCTAGGATATTAAGGCTTCTTTACAGTCGCTTTGTCATTTTCCGCGCTGATATGTAAATTTACTCGCCATAGCTGACAACATTACACTGACTCTACATAGAGTTCTGAGAACACTTGAATGAATTTTATTATTTTTCTCACGTAATTTTGATACGCCTTCTCAGCTGGATATTTATATTGTTTGCAGTTTGTTTTTATTATCAGCGTAACAATACATTAAAAAAATATTTGAAAAATATTTGTTCTATTTAACAATTTGTTTAAGGAACGTACAAAAGAAATATTATTAATTATTAAATACGTTACAGTGAATAATAGATATAGATATTTTTAATTTATATTTGCAATAGTTATTTTTATTATTTTTTTTTTCACAAAGATAAAAAAAGATAAACAAGGGGATCCTTATGTTTTTGCAACAAACATCGTTATCTAATTTCCTCTCTGATTAATTCGTACGATGTTTACGCATCGTGCCTATCGGTCAATCTGCTGTTAAGAAGGTAACACACTGAGCGCTAGCATAAGTTTAATTTTTTTGTATGGGTCAGAAAACTAGTTGATGTCCGTGAAATTATTTAACTACAGTCATTCATAAATATCATCTGAGACTCTTAAGGACCAGGATGCACAGACGTCTTTTAGCCAGCTTTTTGCATATTTTTGTGGCATTGTTGCTTTAAATATGTTAATAATAAAAGTCTGTACACTAATAATATTTATTAGTGACTTGTAATAATTGAAGCAGTTTACCACTCCAGGGTACAGGGTACCCAGCCCGGGTTCAAATCCTGGCAAACGATTTTGACTTGTTACGTTTTTACTAATTTTAAACACAAACATTGAATAATATAAGCAATTTTATTTGTAATTTCATGTCATGTAAAATTATTCAATTTAAAAAAAAAAATTACAACCGAACCACGTGTGCAAACAACTTTACAGTCTTGCGTTCTGCTTCACCCACTCTTCCTTTTGCTGATATCGCAAGCTGCCAGTTTGAAAATCGAACGCGAGGACGAAACACGCGCTGTGCTGTTTAAAAGAAAAAAAAACTACACCGACTTTTTTTTTAATTCCATGTGAACATAAGTGCATTGTGTTTTAAAATGTCAACACTACTGAAGAACGTCACGAATTGTATATGGCACGCGTTTGATTCGCTTCAAAATAACGAGGTGGTGCACAAATCAAAATTAAAGGTGAATATTTAAATTTTAAGCGGACGGCCTTCTCTTTTCACTTCATTGCACGAAAACTGTGTCTCGTTCGAAAAAAAGCAATGCTCCTTGACATATCGCTAACTGCGGTCAATACAGAAACGTACGACAATGTTCAATTCAATTTTAAATATGTATTATGCATTGTTACGAAGTTTCCGAATGTCGTTCTTTGAATATTTTATGCAGAAACATTTGTATTGTTGTTTTAATGACTCATTAGACGAGTAAGAAATATAAATATAAATATACACTGTGTCGCCTCATTAGACACAGAATGATGCGACGGGAACATAGAGCCTCTTCGTGTTTAATTGGAGTTTATTTTGTTATTCTTCTTAGTTTTTATAATGATTTTTACGTCTTTGATATATATATTTATAAGCGTTACTTTTGGATTTTAAATAATGATAAAAACTTGGCTTTCAATGCCGGCCGTGCTTGGAATTACTTTTATTAAAATATATATATGTTATTTACGGTATGGCAGACGGAACCGAAAATTATGTGGGAGATAAATTGCCATAACAGTTACTAATTCAGAAAAGTCATGAGTAATATTTCATTTATTAATCCGCTTCTGATTGTCGGGTTAAGTAACAGTAGATAAAAATTGTCGGTAAAGGTACCGACAATTAGTTAGCACATACTCTATATTCCTAATCCACATTCGAGAAATAGCTATTTACAATAAGTTACAAGATTTAGTGAGTAAGAGAAAAGCCACGACTCACGTAATGATAAATATTAAAAATTCTTTTTTTTTCTAACAAAACGTACGCAACTAAACAGTTGTAGAATGGACTATTACGTCAAACAGCCTGCAGCGAATTCTTATTCAGCGACGCCTGCAAGCTCTCGAGGAGATGCCTGAAAGCCGCGCGTTAGCCTTTTAGTAGTGCTGAGCAACAAAGCGTTAGCCTAGTTAGAACCTCTTTACAAAACAAAAAGCTAGCTGGCAAACGGTGCTCAGACGAAGTCAAGGAGCAGTTTGCGATAACAATGGCTATTATTTAACATTCTTATGTTTATTGAAATGAAACGATCAGCAATTCCGAGCTTATGTCACGTATGTAGGTTCCATTGTGTTTGTGGTCAACTACATATTTTAAGGTCGCTTGAAAATTATTGAGGAATTTGCCTATACTACATACGAGCTGTGCCTCGCGGTATTATCCGGGGAGCTTAAGATCCCGTGGGAATTTCGAGATAAAATTTATCCTATATTTTCTCGTATTAAATATAGCCTATTTTCATCAGGGATAATGTAGGATTCTAATGGTAAAATATTTTTTGAAATCGGTCCAGTAGTTTCGGAGCCTATTCAATACAAACAAACAATCAAATCTTTCCTCTTAATAATATTAGTATAGGTGAAACTGTTTTTAATTGACAACATAACAAACAGGCCGACAATGGGAGGTTTTGTATACAAACTTATTTCCGCAATTGTAACATTAGTAGCATATGAGAATGTTTTTCTAATGGTTTTCACATTACGCTACATATACAAATTGATAGCTTTCAAAGTGGATAAAATAAATAGCATAGTACCAGCTATCAATAGCGCATTTAAAGTTGATGAATTTATTACTAAAAACGAAAATTAGGTAAGCAGAAGTTCTACCCTCATACGAAAAACATGGGAAATGCTCTACAAGGGAAGCAGTTTGGAAACTTCTAACTTTCTACAAAGGAATAAACAATAGGTGCGTGTTGCTTAAAACGCAAACGACACTAATTGCGTGACTATCGAAGTACCAATAATTAGTTAGTGAAGTCGTTAAATGTGAACTTGATTCTGTCGTATTGTACTGTGAATCTATAACTTTGTATTGAGTTATAAAGAGACGACCCGATAACAGCTTCGACGTTTGACATTAAATAAACTATACCTAGCCGTAGCGCTTAACTTGCAGGTTCTTGCGGTAATTGAGCGGTGCGGGAGGGGAGACTTGTGACGTCACAGGATTGTCTCGCTTTACTCGTACATATTAATTTATATAGCGTTTTTTTGGTTTAGTTTCTTTATAGTGATTGGAGCAAACAAATTAATTAGTAATACTTTACTTATATAGTGTGTATAGTTAGATAACTGAAGAGGTAGGGATATTAAGATTGAATATGTAGTAATAAATTGGTGGCTTTAATTTTATTTAATATTTATTTTCTTATTTATAAACCATTTTAATAAAAGTATCAAAAATATAGTTTTAAGATTTTTAATTGTCTTGTTCTTAGCAGCAAAAACTAGTCCACCATCTTCGGCCGTGCTATAGCACGGCTCTAGTAAGCTACTCGTAGATCTGGAATGAAGTCATTTTATTTTTCGTATTCTTCCGCAAACCCTTTCTGATACCCATAATCATACCAAAGCCCTAAAAATAATAGTCCGCCATCTTAGCCCATCCGCTATATTAAATTTAGAATGATGTTAGTGACTTTGACCATGCATTGAAATTTAAACTTAACGTGTATGCAAAATTTCATCTCAATCGATTGAAGATAACTGCTTTAAAATTCAGTTGTAATATTTGACACGAGCATACAAGACATACCTATATGTACATTGTACATGCATTGCAAGTTAAATAAAAGCTTTTAAAAATAGAGATTTAAATAATTCAATTTGCAAACAGGGCTTCATCGTCTTACAAAATTTCATTTTCGGGAAGTCAGAAAGACTTATGAAGGAGCAATGACCGCACCACAAACTACGAACAAAACTGGATGCTAACAGGAGCTATCCACATAAAACCTCTTCAACTGTATCGCAGAACTGTCAAAATAGAATAAATAAATAAAGTTTATCAAAACAAATTTCAAAACTACAAACATACAACACAAACACTACTCCAATTCTTCAATAATATGCGCTGAATTGTTCAAGTCTGATTGCTTGAATTCAGAAAATGGCGGTGTTAGTGAACTGACATCAATATCACGTACAAATATTCCACTGGACTAACGAATTTGTAAGAAAACTACTCCGAGTAATGTTAAATATATTTTTTATTTTATGAATTAAAGTAAATTATACATTATAGGCGATTTTATTTTACGATCGTGGCAAAACGATCCTTTTATATGGCGAGCTTCTGTGTACCGACATCAGCATAAATTATCGGTATATTATCCAATGCATTGCATTATATTGACTAATTGGGTTCAATATTTTTTTTATTTTCCGCTTATATACTCCAATCTTATCTCATAAATACACTATACAATATTCCGGACAAAACGTGAACCCATCTGTCCATATGTTAAGCTCTCTTTAAGTTAAGTTCGTTGACGGGGTTAAACAATCTTGTTACCGCCGACCGACTGATCAATGAACTTTCCAAAGCATGGAAACGGTCAAGAAACTTTACCACTAGCGCTCGACCCCGTCTACGATACGACCGATGTACCTTGAGACACTGATTCAACATGCTTCAAGCTTTATAAATCCCTATATGAATCCAATGGCCGCAATCGAAATATTGAACTTATAACATCTTGCTAGCTTGAAGTGGCAAGCGCCCTGTGCGTTAAATTTTATAATTATTGTGTTCCGCTTATAGGTGTCAAGATCTACTTACTTACAAGATCTACTTACATTACATATGTAACCACTAGGGCTGAGGTCGATACTCTAAGATATGATGGTATTTATATGGTCCTTATGGTGTGGGCACCATCGCTTATAGGTAATACTTGGATATTTGGGTCAAGTGGGTAATCAAATAAATTCAAGGATATGTATTAGGTGTGAGGCATTTTACCGTATGAGCCCATTTGGTTGCTTAAGAACCGTCCGCTATGAATTACGGTAAAGTTGATCTTAGTAGTAGAACATATCCGATTAATACCACTGGCTGAAACGAATAATTGTGGAAAAACAGTTGCAAAAGCACGACAATAATAAATTAATAAAAGCAGTAGTGTTTAGAGTGTTTTCAATCAAAATGTATTGCGTATGATATTTCAAATGATCGCCCACGTTTACATTCAACAAAATAAATTAATTTGTATTGTGTCACTTGGGCAATGAACGAGCTTTAGACTCACAATTACAATTGTTTGTTACAAAAATATTTTTCTACCCATATATACAACTTTATTAGTGCTTGGTGGTAAAAATTAAATCTATTTTTGACTTTGGAATGAATGTTTTTGAATTTCTAAAAGAAATATTTATAGAACGCGTCGAAGGTATTTGGTAAGCAGATTACTTTAACACGAACGTACCGACTTAGTCCTTAACTTTGGCTAAGGTTAAAAAAAATTGCAGCCTTATTTGACAATACAATTTAGAGAAAAAATACAATACACTACTCAATAAGGAGGAAGTATGAAGATAATTTCATTAAAATTTCAAAGACAAAAATTATCCCAATGCAAATTACGGGGGGCCATAAAATGTTTCCATTAGTTTGCCATCAATAAATTCTATAAATAACGAGAGGTACAATTAAAGGTACGTACATAAAATACGGCAATGTACGCGTAAAAACAATATAGGGACTTAATGTAAAAATACATTCATATAAAGAGTACGGCTCTGAATAATAACCTATTCCTCGCCTAGTAACAACTAAAACGAGTTCACATGTCTAAATTATTACTTATCTAATATATGAAACTCTCGATTTCCAACTCAAACATTTTTTTTTAATTTGTTGAACCATTCTTTCTGTTTTTTTTATGATTTGACATTGAAAACTACATAAAACCATAAATTTACACTGCCACCTACCCCTATTTTTTAAAAGCGATATTAGTGCTTTAATAATTTTCTACTCAAGGGTGTCCTTAATAAAGGTATTCTAGAGAAATAAAATGCTGCCCAAAGACACTATTCCACATGTACGAAGTTTCGGGCATAGCTAGTACTTATACATACTCGTAATATACTGATGTCTTATAATTTTCATATAATCATATCCTAATCTTAATCCTGGTACTTATGTATTGTAAGTTATAACTTCGTCCAACTGTCGTAAATTGACTTGAGAACGTTAAATAGGGTACCTAACAATAATTCCTTTTTCCAAATATAATAATACCACGTTAGACAATCTCATTACTTCTTACAAGTTACAATCTTTAGTTTACAATTCACGATCTCTATTGAGGGTCCAATAGTCGCAGGTTTTTTTAACAACGCTCAATGTCCCCTCGAATTAAATAATTGCTTAATTAATTGCTTATTGCTTAAAAGAAAGATTAATTAAATATTACAAAAACCTCGTACACAATTAAATACTGTTTGCTGAGATATTGCACAATTTCGTTATTGAAAGCACTTTAATATGAAACATACATAGATATAGATTTTCAAGATAATACGCCATCGGTATTCTAATGTAATTTTTTTAATGGCACGAAGCTATCTACGGGTAATCCAGTTACATTTAAATGGATTACTTGTTTACGAAAACGGTGTGTACATAGATACGCATGGATATGAACGTTTTGATGGTTTTGGAAGCATTTTCTTTTTGTAAAATTTACTGTGAGCATGAACAAGTGAACAAGTGAATTGAATACCTATTGAAACTGTTATGAGAAAAATTCGTTTTATTGATGATTTATTGCTGCAAATGCGAATTTTATACACCTAAAAGCAAGTAACTTAGTAATCATTATTCCAGATGAGTACCTATATTAACATACATATAATAAAACGGAAATTGGACAATATCTGTTTGGATATTTAAAATGTTTTGAAAACTTATATTTATTTGTGTACCGGTGTATTATTTAAGCTCTGTAATCTTGTCTCAACAAAATCTTTATCGGTAGGTAAAGCTATTATTCAGCGCCTTCGCCTGTGAAGTCAAAAGATTTTTTTGTTACGTTATTGCGCCCTTAACTCTATCTATAAAGCTTATTTCATTAAAATGTATTTTGACGAGAAAATATATGTTATCATTTTTGCTCTTTTATAGATTCAAGGCCAATTATCATGACGATATATACATCATGAGGATACCTATAGCATCAGCACTCAACACCACAATATAAAAACATCAATGCACCCTTAAACGAAGATATGGAAGTGAGCTCAATATATAATGCAACGAGTAATAACACATCACCCAACGTTACGGGCCCTGTGGATCCAACAAACATTTTTGGGCCACAACGTGATTCCCTATACATTGTCGTACCGATCTCTATAATTTATTCAATAATATTTATAACAGGTGTAATTGGTAATATATTTACGTGCATAGTGATAATAAGAAACAAAAGCATGCACACAGCTACGAATTATTATTTGTTCAGTTTAGCAATATCTGACCTTCTATTACTAATTAGCGGCATGCCTCAGGAGATATACTCAATATGGTCAAAGTGGCCCTACATATTTGGGCATACATTTTGTGTAATTCGAGGCTTAGCGGCAGAAACGTCAACATACGCGAGTGTAATGACGATTACGTTATTCACTATCGAGAGGTATTTGGCTATTTGCCATCCGTTTGTGTCGCACCAGATGTCCAAGCTTTCTCGAGCTATACGACATGTAATATTGTTATGGATAGCATCCTTGGGACTGGCTTTACCGCAAGCTTTGCAGTTTGGAATTAGAATTCACAAAGGTGTTACTATGTGCTTACAAACTCGCGTTATCATCAAACATTCATTCGAAATATCCACGTTCTTTTTCTTCTTAGCACCGATGATTGTTATCACAGTTCTTTATACCCTTATTGGAATAAGACTTAACAAAACCAATACCAACAAAGAGACTCAAGAAGAAATTGCGAATGGGAGAAGCATGAGAGCAATTAACAGAGTTAAACAGAGAAATAGTGCTCAATCCACGAAGAGAGTTGTGAAAATGCTGGGTAAGTTAGAAATGGTCACACGTGATAAACAAATCGTTATTATTGTCACATTTTCTCCGTAAATGACTTGACGTCGCTAATTGTGTATTCATTTCGTAATAATTTTACGACTTCACTTTGCTTAACATGGCATGACATGGAAAAGATAATCTGTATGTAGTTTCCAAATTACTGTATATATTTTTTTCTTTACAAACCGGTACTCTCTCTTATACATCTTTATACATATAACTATATATAACTAACCTCTTTATACATGAGTTATAGAACATTAATTTTTAAGCTTACCTACAATGATAAGATTGAATTAATTAGAGCCAAGAACATCAGACAAATTTCTCCACATTCTAGTGTCAATTTTTTTTACACAATACTTAGCTGACATACCTACGATTACAACGTATTTCGGTATGAACATTTATGAAGGTACATACACATATTTATTTGCGGCTTATATTCTCTTATTTAATTCCAGTTGCGGTGGTGATAGCGTTTTTCGTCTGCTGGGCGCCATTTCACGCTCAAAGACTTGTCGCTATATATGGAACAAAGGAGAACCATCATGCTAAGTCGCCCGTGCTCCTGTCCGTGTACTATTTTATGACCTACCTGTCTGGAGTGTTTTACTATATGTCTACTTGCATTAACCCAATATTTTATCACATCATGTCGAACAAATTCCGAGATGCTTTTAAGGTAACAATCCTCTGAAACATAAAAATAAATAAATAGCTAAAAATCGTCATTAATTATTTTTGAACTGAAAAAACTGTTTCGTTAGTTTTAGAAGAATTCTTACTAAATACTTCAAAGATTATCAAATTAGTTAAGTGATTGCCTTTATTTTCAGAATACCATGATGCAATGGTGTTGTCTGAAGACAAATTCACATTTTTCTCAGCGTTGTTCCTACAGTACTGTGCCGCTTGCCAAAAACCGTACCTTAAGCGGAACAAGCAATTCAGGTAAAATTTCCTTGTTATATTTATACATGCATTAAAAACCTGAAAAAATAAACATGTGATTGTCCGATTTAATGCATTACAAATGAACATACCTGGGGTATCAATTTTGACTGGCTCTTTTGGCTAATATTCTACGTGGCTGTAAGCTAGCTAATTGGATCGAAATGGCCATTTAGAACTACAGACAATATGTCGTTTCAATGACACATCTAAGCGTTCGATGGAAACATGTTTATAACTCAAGTTTTCTACGTTGATGATTCCAGCTCAGTCTTTGAGGATTCAGACTTCGCATTTACCCCGCGGCAATGTAAATTATGACAATGATCTCAAACAGGGCAACACAAACGGCCACCAAATTTGGATTATGTGTGAGAGATGCAAAAGATCAATCGCAGCTCCTAGTCAAAATGACAAATTCAACAAATGCTACCACACAGCATCCGTGACACTTCCCATTGAAACAGCGTTTGTACAGACTAAAGACGGCTCTTAAAGCACATGAAGAAACTACTGAAGAACTACTTCTGATTTTTAAACAAAGTCCTTGTAACGTTTTAAATTGAAGAAATCAATGACTTTGTCAACTGTTTTGTCATATAATGTAAATTAGTTTTGGGTACACTACAATTAAGACCATCGTCATTGTATACTTGCACGAGTAGTATAGAACCGAACATTTTTAACAAATCCCATTATTTTGAAACAATAGAAACTGGTATCTCGATGAAGCATACAATGTATAATAAGTAAATTTGACAAAGCGAAACAGGGTAAGTATAAAATAAGAGAAATATATGTATTTACCCAATTCAAAAAGAGCAATACAAGTCCATGTAATCATATATATTGTTGAATGAGAGTATTATTGTGGAAAACACTAATGTAATTAGAAGAAGATAAAAATAAAACGTGGAGTCTGTAAAACGTTATTTAATACTAAAACAAAGTAAACGGGCCAAGTGAACTGAGACTAGTAGTTAGTTGTACCAGGCTTTATTTTGCGGAAATCCATATTATCAAATTAAGCTAAAGCTATTTTTAAACAATCCGCGAATATGACATACGATGATGTACTCGTACGTTCTCACACGCAAAAGATATACAAGAACGTACATACGAGTACCACTACCGACACGCGTTGCGCCTGAAACAGAGCAACTTCAGGACGATAGCCTTCACAACGGTTAGATGGAAAGATTATGCATATATTTTATTCCTGGAATGTTGCAAAGTAACGTTAGCTTAATTTTTTCAACTGGGTTTGTGAAGTTCTCATTACTAGTAGTTACCTCTTGTGTCGCTCTCCTGGAACCTCATAGTATCTCTTGCAATTGACGTCGTAACAATCATGAAAATTAAATAATCTTTGACACACAAATCTATAGAGTATATTAAATTTTATATACTCTAATTATATTATATTATAATTTAATAGTATATAGAGTTTATAAATTATTAAATTATTTATCACATATAGGTATTGTAAACTTTGTAAAGCTAACATTATTTTAATTTCAATATTTGGATATTCTGAGTATTACTATTACAAGTTAGCAATAAAACCTAAGTATTCTACGTTCACGAACCTTAATACTTAAAACTACATAATATATCGTAGGTACATCCTTTGAGAATGACTTGAGATACTACTTAATAAACTTTTCCTGGTAGAAATACATTTATACGAAAAATTAGATTTTAATAAGTTACACTGTGATTATATGTAAACCGAATATATGAAACTGCGACCTAATAGTAATGCATTTATAGTAAATTCATACACGTTTTGTTTGTATACTTTAAGCTTTTTTATATATATTTAATAATATTTGTGAAAATAATAAATATGTATTAGATAGCCTAATATGTAATTTCACAAGGGATAATATACACGGTTAAACACTTATAGCAACGCCGACGACCAGGGAGATCAAAAGTAAATAACGTGAGTTGATAATATTGACGCAGCCAGGTTTTCTCGACTTGTTTGGAAATTGCAAATTTTTCTTTTTATCAATGCGCGTTTCATTGAAGTATGCGTGAAAATAATTTAGATAAAAGATATTATCATGTTATAGATAAATAATAATGTTACAAATCCCGAAGTAGAAGTATAGATTTAATAAACGTGATGCGAGTTTAATTTAAGCTCGTCCAAAAGTTGGTTATCGCATAGGTACGTGTCCTTGACAGTGTATTCATGCTATGAAAGAAATTGAGTAGTGAAAATAACCTCGTACGATCTTGTTTGCAATTGCCGTGTTTGCAATTTAACCGTGGCATGACATACAATATAAATATTATACACATTAAGGTACTTATATATATGTGATTATCATCAGGCGTAAAACCATCATGGCTTTCAACGTCTTCATATATAAAGTGTACAGTTTGTGGTGAATATTTTAGGGAATTTGTATGTAGTGTGAAGGAATTAAGTAGACATGTTTATCACGTATGTATGTCATGTATTTTGTTTTCAATATATGTATATTGATTTAAAAAATATATGAATTAATTTTGTTTTTAAGGTATCAATACACCCCTACATAAAAAGGACATTGTTACGTTTTTAAACAAGATATTGTTCAGCAAATAAATATGTATGTGTGTTTATGGATATTTATTTTTCTATTTGATTATTAATATCACCAACATCATAACACACCAGACATTTTAACTAAAAACATATACCTACATAAATTACAAATGTACATTAAACACTACATTTATTACAGCAGTATTATTATATTACGATCACGATTACAATTTTCATATTTTATACGGTGTATAGGCCACTCATTAACAGCACTATGGATGAAAACAAATTACTCGCTTATAAAAGGTGTGTAGAATACTCACCACAGAACTTAACTCAGTTACAAAATAAAGTTTGAATTCGACATTTTGTCCACGAATTGCAACCGCAAAAGAGACCTAACTTTTTATTCCACACCACCACTTGCAGTAAAACCACTTTGTAGAAAATAATATCACTCATCGATCTGTATTATATTCTAATGTTATTCTTAAAATTGAATGTGCGCATTTGTTTTCAACACAATTTCCAAATTCGAAAATCTGATTTCGAGCTGCGTCACAGCATCTAAATATATATAACTCAAAGGTGACTGACTGACATAGTGATCTATCAACGCACAGCCCAAAAAACTGGACTGATCGGGCTGAAATTTGGCATGCAGGTAGATGTTATGACGTAA
>DWUN01002258.1:0-14229 GCA_018249975.1 Passova gellias | reverse complement strand
ATTTTAAAAGATATTGGAAACACATGTGTACCTAATGCAATGTGTCTTGAATAAATTCTAATTCAAAAATAATATAGTGGTAGGATAACAGTTCACTCGTTGAAACAATTTTTTAGTAACTTAAATTGTTAGATAACTAGTCACATGCAAATTACCCATCTGGTAACAATGCAAATTATTCATCGTTCTATTTTTGTAAACGAATAAAAAAAATCTTCAACAAGGTAGACGCATCATTTCCACTCGGTTGGGTGTGTGTGGCGCAACCGAGTAACCTTGGCGCGGTTTTTCCGCTCTCTTTCAGCGCGCGAGGTCTGCGATCCATGCCTCGCCGAGCAACGCGCCGGTGTCATCTTCGCAATTTTCATAACGTCTCCGCGGTTCCAAAATATTTGTCACCAAATTTTATCCACGGTCCTTAAAATATAAAATGACATACACATAAATATTTATGTAGATATATGCCGACGGTTCGTATATAATTAAATAAGTAACATATATTTTAATAACGAAATTAATAACGCGACAAATGCCTCCGTGTCACAATCTTCAGAAAAAAATTGAATTAACCAACGTCAAATCTTTATTACTTCTCATTTGCCATTCTCATCACTTTACCCAAGCCAAATCGCTTGAAATTTCCACTATATGCTGTTCATAAAAAGAGGTTTTCAATAAAACCAAACCAAAGCCAATTTTGTTGCAGCGCTGCTACACTTTTATTATTGGATTCTTACAGACTCAAGTATCTTAAAGTTATACCGGTGTCGAGGGCCAACCCTCTCTAAAAGACTAGGAGGGTGAAATGTCGTTCGAAAGAAAACCACCGAGTAACAAATTAGACACTATTAATAAGATTGAAGTAATTTCGAAGTATTAATTTAAATTAACAATATGTATATAATTAACAACATGTGAAAAATACGCTATTGAAATATACATATATTATCCACATATTATTCATAGATTAGAAACTATTCACTTATATTTACTTTTGTTTATTATCAGCAAACAATGCTAAATGATCATAAAATATATTTAATGATGCATAAATTAGATATGTCTTATTATATACGTCAGCGCCTAATATGATACATCACACTGTTCACTGAAACGCATTCTTGTTTAATTAAGCGGCTTTGAAAAATGAACAGATTAATATTTTACATTAAGAGCGAACATGCTTAAATACTGCTTCACTTTGATGTCGCTGTCCACTGAAAGAGATTGCTCAGAGCTAAGATCCAAATGAGGATTTAATTTTTGTTAAGATTTTTTCTCTTTGATTTTATTTAATAATTTTATTTCATATTCTGTCTACACTTACAACGTTAACATAGTGAGAATAAAGGAATATTGACAATTCAAATAGATTTATTCATTAAAACGTAAGTAGGTATATGTATATGTAGGTAACTACATACATTTACTGAATATCATATATTTTGTACCTATCATATTTATCGGCTTTAGGTTCATAGATATAATGAAATATTCACGGTAAAATACTAGTGAATTAATTTAGAGGAAATATGTATGTATATTCATTTACATTGCTGCTACCAGGGAATTTGTCAACCTTAATTACTTTTAACTCCTTTTGGAAATACATCGTTCATTATTCGTGTACTGTATTAAGCTTAACTTCAATAAGAATTATTTAAACTGGTGTTAAAATGTAAGAATCAGCCTCGAATAAACATCAACGAGGCAATGCTCCCCTTCCATTTTCTCACCTTGCAGCAAATGAAAAGCGCGAGTCAGTCTTCAGACACAGCGGGCCTGTGCCAATACCTTCATTGTTCTATTCATTGTTATTTGTTATCTGTGCCGGTCACTCTTTTCATGTTCTGCCTATTTTACCTTAAAAAATCATAGATTTCCCGCGCTTTTTTTAAACACTATTCCATACCCTTTTCATTGTGGAATTCAGTCAAATACAGATTTTTCTTTTAAAACAATATTATATCTCAAGTAAGTAAACTATTATTTTTTGTGAAATCAAGATTTCGGAGTAATTCCCATATATTTTCCAATTTATTAGGGACCGTGAAGTGCAAATGGGAAAACAGGAAATTGAATAACGCGACTGAGTGCCTAGTGTTACTAGTGGCCAAATATGGCAGACCTGGATTCTGGTTAAATTATGTTTATACATCCAAGCTCTCGCGCCAGGGACTCCACCGAGCTGGACCCGCTTATGGTGTGGCGTGGTGAGTATGTTTTCTAATTAATGGATCTAAAAGACTTATTCGTGAATACGGGTACCTACTGCTTAAATATACGTATATCTAAAAGTTCAAACTTAAATAAACAAACCTATTGCTAATGCCCAATAAGACAAACTATCTATACATTTTAAAAAAGTTAATTAATACTTAATTTTTTGATTTTAGCAACGGAAGGATTATTATATTCTGTAGTTACAAAAAAAGTAGTTTAAAACGGTTATAATGGCCGATTTGTAAATAGAAATGTACAGTCCACATACGATAGCGCTAAGACAACTGAACATGTGCTGAAAATAGCAATCGAAATTTTCGTATCGCCGCACGAACTCGAGCGTATCGAACTAATGCAACTGGGTCGGTTCTGAAGGTTAACGTACAAAAACACATCATATATTCATTATTTTGCAATTGCACTCATATTAATAAGGCGTTTGGTAGCGCACATGTGCAATTTCGAGGCATCCGCGCTGTCGCAAGGCCCGATCGCTCGGCTGTGGCACATCCTCGCGTTGCGCACTCGCCTAATCGCCGGACGTACGCCTCGGAACAACGTTGCGAAATGTCTTACTTAGTACGTACACCGCACTCCCCCACAGCCAGTGTTCAACGAAAATTCAAGGTCGTAACAACGTATGCGCAGAGATTTCATTCCCTGCCTATTGAAATAGATTTATAAAAAGTTAACTGTCTATACATTTCTAAAGTCTTTCAGTGGTTTTTTAGGAGACTGATATGTCTTGTTTCACTTCCTTTGCGTATATTAGTTTATTAAAATACTTTCAGCAGGATTTCACTAATGACCAACAGTAAGTACCAATAAAATCACATTCATTTTACACCCAAGGAAATTAACTTTATTGGCCACAACTCAACCGCAGTTAAAACTGCCGTACGTTTTATAAATCAAATCCGACTCATCCTTATTAGATCGTTTACGAGGTACGTGAGCAATCTGCCCATTACGTGACATCCAATCATGATAATTTATTTCCATAAAGTGATATGGCCAGTTAATGCGCAGCAATGACCGCGACGCCTGGTATCCTGCGGTAAGGTATTAAACATATACTCGTACATGTATTTTAATCCAACCCCGCCCAAACTGACCTACTTAATATCTTTATCTTTTGGAACAACCTCTGTCCAAGCTAACAAAATCATACCGTATTCACTTAGATATAGTGACGACAAAAATATATTAAATAAGATGTAAATAATTTCTATTTTTCTGTATAATGTAATACATAGGAAATACTAATGTGTGTATATCGTGCAATAAATCGTTTCCTGTACCCCAAACTTTAAGCCGTATTCAAACTCGGTAGAGCCAATCTGCTAGTGTATTTTTGAAGTAATACTATCGAAAATTTGGACCTTTACATGAATTAACATACATAATTTTATCTTTATAAGTACAATGGTCCGTTTGCATAAGTAATGTTGGGTCGATTTAATCAGTGTCATTTACATGGCCACTCGAGCAGCAATCGATTTGAAGTGTCGGAAAGGAAAATATTGAGCTTTCTAAGATATCGATAAAAAGATACGTGTCGCTTCGAGCGGCCACATCCGGCAGCCATTGTGCTTTGGCGGGCTTCCGGTGCAACCCGATACACACTCCTGCGCACGTGCGGAGCCTTCACTGATTTCGAATTACGAAATTCGGAACAAAGGGCGTGAGTAGGGGTAGTGGTGAATCTAATGAAAAAGTGAATAATAAATCAATTAAATAAACGGAACTTGCATTATAACTTCTTCCTTCATTATTATTCTATTACCTACAAGTCTCAAAATGAAACATGATATGAAGATATTAACTTATACAAGTAAGCTTAACAATATTTTAACATTTTTATTATCTTTTTAGTTTTAGCTTGTCTACATAAACACGGTGTTATAAATATGCAGATTCAATTAGTTTTGCTGTTTTTTAATATGACTCACATCTTACCATATCGGACTATCTATTAAATACCTTAGGCTTTAGAAAAAAACTGTATTAAAGAAGTGTAGACACGTTCCACAATGGGCAAAGAATATTCACTGTTGGACGAAAAAAACATAATACGCACTTAATAGAAAACCAGGTAAAACTCAGCTCTAAGGGTTAGCCTCCGAAAAGAGCAAAGGGTGGCTCCTTGATGTGTTTGTAGTACGCAACCCTGACACCGAGTGCCCCTCGTCCTTCAATAAACCCCTAACAAGGGTTCTCGCGAAGTGCCCATACAATCAATCCCTTTTACTTACTCAATTCACCTATTTCACGTGTCCTTGATTGGAATCATAAATGGGATTCGACGATTGTTGATAACCAAACGGGTTTCAATAAGGGGCAAGGGTCACTCGACGGTTCACAAAAACACTTTTAATATTCAAAAGTGATTCTTATCGAAGACATTTTTATTTATTCGAATGAAATGTCTCGTTGAGATAGCGTTTCATAGATGAATAAAAGTTTATTTTCTCATCAGAGTTTACAAATGATTTTTAAAATATACCTTATCTGTGGTGCGTTTATTTTTATTGTTGTGATAATGATTACGGCTAAGTTGCTCGCATTTTATAAAGTACAATTTGCCTATACATAATGTACGTATATTCTTAAACCTAAAGTATTATTTCACTTACTGGGGATTAATTAGATTATTGTACGCACAATACACAATTTGTCGAACCAACTTTAGGGCAAATTATAATCTGGTAACAGAGACATCCACTTACAAATGTATACCTATAAAGGAAAACTTCCTCATGAACAGAAAATACGAGACTGCGATACTAAAAATTGAGTTATATGTATATATACATATATGTATATGTAGTTATGTTGATCACAGTTCTCGTTCACAATATAGTGTTCCATTGATAGAGCATGTGCTGAGTTTTATGGAAATAACTGTGTCACACGCAGATAACATTATCTAGGTGACATAATAATAATAAAATATTTTATTGCACACAAAGTAAGTGAAGTCTATAGTTTTCAGTTAAAAACGACTCGCTAATAATAGTGCTTGAGAACTAGAGCTTCAACAGTAAAAATATATAACTATGGTTATCCAATAACTGACACAAATTTTGTTTACTGCACACTTTGCATCAACCCTTTGTATTATTCCAGTGCTAGATACGGGTCTTCTCTTATAGTGAGAGGGGGGTTATTACAGCCATAATCTACCACGCTGTCCAAGTGCGGATTGGCACACTCTACACCACCCCAGAAAACTTTATATAGTTTATGAAATACCCTACGGTTTGCAGGTTTCCTAACGATATTTGCCTTCACCGGTACAGCGAGTGATATTCAAATTTAAAGTTATAAAACGATCGTAACTTTGTAAAGAATGGATATGTTTATCCTAAATAATTAAATACATCCTGCATATGTTTAACCTAAATAGAGGATCGAATTCGAAAATGACAATGTAATGATGTCAAATTAATTAGTAGGTATCTGCACAACTAGGTATATATTATGTACATACATACATAACATCACGCCAAGTCTCTAACGGGGTAGGTAGAAAGTACCGAGTGCCAAATATCAAATATGTACCTATATATAATGTACATTAAATATGTACATATTAATGGGAATTTTAAAATGTTCATGAATTTCGCAGAATAATTTAGTGGTATAATACTTAGTACAAAAAAAAAACAATGAATCGTGGTGTCAATGCGTATTAGAAGTGTATTTAACTTTTTACAATGTAACATAATCGCTTTATATTGTTCCTTTCAGAGCGTTCATTCGTGAAAAAAACTACACCTTGTATAATGTGGGAATATTTGAAATTTCATGGTTAAAAGGTACGGGATAAAGAGTTTACAAGTATTTCGGTGATTCCGCGTGTATTCGCAATATGTTCATCAATAAGAGTGTCGCGTTACGCGGCGGCACGAGGCGCCGACAAAGCCCTGCGGCGGCACCTTTGACGTGCCGAATTCAATTAATTGCCTTATTTGCGCCACTCTACGCTAATTGTAAGAATCCCTCGCAAGAACAAATATTCGCTGAGTGCTCATTATTCATTATTACTTGTCGCACATTTTAATTAAAATCTAGTACCTACTTGGTTTGCATCTCTTAAATTAAAAATTAATTCTTAAGAATTACTACAAAAATGTAGGAACGGTCAAATATATTCTAAAAACAGAGGTTAACGTTACAATTTTTTACAGTATTTTTAGAAACGTGTATTACAGGACTTCGTGATAAAATTCGGAATTAGATTGATCAACACAGTCTTTTAGTCGCTAAAATCAAAGGCCAATGCTCACAACAATGAAAAATCTCAGTATAAATACGTTATCTTATCTGTGGGCAGGGTGGCGACGGGGGCGGGGGCGGGCGGATGCCGTGGGCGGCTGTCCTTCGCCGGCCCTGCGATACGATACAATGTCGCTGGCGGGGGTCATTTTGTTGTTACAAATTTATTTATCGACATTTGTCAAAACCTTGCTGATGATAAGTTTACTTTGATCCGTTTGGATTTATTCTGTAATAGAAAGGCATTTTTTGTACAGTTATAGTTAATATGGATAAACTGGTTATAATACTGTAATCCATTAAATTTCCTTTATTTTTACATGAACACTAGCTAAGTATAAGTTATTTATAATTATAAAATATACAAAGCAAAAAACCTTTCATAGATAATGTAGAGTTACCATACGATCTGCGTACATATTCATGAAACACTTTGAAACAAGAATAATATGTCACAATCATAATGTTCTCAGAAATCGTTCCAAATTTAAACGTGGATAAATGTCGTATCTCGCGCCATCTCGTCACAGAACTGAGACTGAGTGAAATAAATTATTGGTACCGGAAGTGACGTCCCGAGCGCGCTCCAATTTAAAACAGACTACGCATGACTTTCAGCAGTAATGCCGTTTGTGCTTTATAAAAAATAATATATATACGTTAAGGGATTGAAATAAAAAAGCAAAAAGGATGAAATTATTAAAAGTTTATAAAACAATCACTAGTATACCACTAATCAATGTTAAATTACAGGAAACAAAAATTGTAACCTAAAGCCCTTTATGAGGACATTAAGCTCATAAAATTAGAATTCAAATAGCTATTCAATCGGTTTCTTATGCTATTTAAAGAAACCGGATGCGCCGGGCTTTTTAATTAGTGCAAAGGTTAGAATGATTATAAAAAATGCCATGCGATCGCGTTGTTGTGGATATAGATATTACTGTACTGATATTATACTTATAATTATTAAATAAGCTCATATTAATCTCATCAAATGCGGGTATGTAACTTGGGCTTATTTAAAACAAGAGGGAATAGACATTTTCTAGGCAAAAGTATTACATCCAAGACTACAACTCGCTTACCATCGATTGAAGACTTAGTCGTACACAAGCCTTTAAGAAAAGACTACCAAATGTCCTGCTAAGTTTTTACAGCCATTGTTTAATACATGTAATAAAACTCTACATTTACAATGAGCCATAAAAATGCGGAGAAACATTGAGACTATTTTACTTTACATGGTATAAGGATACAGTATTATCCTCTCTGACAGTTCGGGATGAAGTATTCCCGCGCGGCTGTACAGATTTATGGACTGTTTTTCAGCGTGTTATCTAAAAAAGATTGTTTATCTGGTACTTCCGTCGCCTGCCGCGGCCGATACGCTCACTAGAGCTTTATTGTTTACACTTAATGTAATTCAAAGCAGGGAATTCCTCGGTAAATTGTATTTTTAAATTTGAACGTGCCATTGGAACGATGAGAAGTTTACTTTGTGCATGACGATCGACCGCCGGTATTTCAATACTGCTCTGCCTTTTTGCGATCGATATTACGCTGATGCCATACGTAATTGGCTCTTTATGTCGCCGACTAAGTATTTTTATTATCGGGGAATAGAACCACCTATGAATAGACAGATGCATAACATTGTTAAGGCTGTAAAAGTTATGTATTTTCTAGAAATATACTCCAAGTTTCAAGCACTCTAGTTAGTGCTTTAACTATTTTTTATTGTATTTTAATATATTTACATGTTGATTATCCCGGAACTTTTGAGGTAAGTTTTTATTGCACAAACAAATCAAACATTATCGTTATCAAAGTTCATCCACAAGTCCCTGCCAGGAGTAGGACCCGAATATTACCGCATGACGCAGTAAAGTTCTAATTACACAGTAATTGAAAACTTTACATTACAATACCTAGGTCTCCATTTCCTCTCGCGCGTCGGAAGAGAATCTCACAAGATTGCCGATTGTCTTGGCAATATCCCGCGTGTGTTTATTTCCGCGGCCCATTTATTCAAATATCAAAAACCCATTTCCCGCGCCATTTCCCATCGCCGCGTCCCCGTTGCTCCGTTTATAATTGAATCTCGCTTGTTCCACTGCCTGTCTCCCAGTTGCTCGCGAAACTTAAACTGTAATGGGGCTCTAAAACAAGGTGACTCTGTGACGCTGCCGTTTAGCAAACAAACCTAATTATGTCCATAACTTTTTATTAGAGACCGCTAAAAGGTTTGTGCCTTTTTTAATCGATACTGTACCTGCCACGGTGTCCTTTTATAAGGCAATTTTACGCTCAGCTTTCAAGCAGTAGACATGCTGAAATAGTAATTAAATTATACATATAATACAATTATAGAGAGACGCGACAGAGAAATTTAGCAATAAGGAAATGTTTTTTTTGTTTATGACCAGCATTTTCGGATCACTTATAAATCATTCTGTGTATATTTCATATGACGAAATCGATAATTACAACGCCATACATTTAATACGTAACTACGGGAACTTATAAAAAATCAGATCGGATCTTCCGACGCGTTGAAATCGCTTCCTCCGTTAGACAATAGCCATCTATATCCGGTAACACACGTGCTCAGGTGCCTATTATCCGCAGCCGTCCCGTCCCCTTCTGTCTACCTTTTGTGACCTCTGAGACCCTCCCCTTGTAACCTGACCCGATTTTGGCAGCACCGCCTTCCACCCCTCCTATCGAGTCGTATTCTGTCCCAAAACGACTATAGCCATAGGTACAGATGCAAACAGACTTTTAAATACACCATCATTGGGTTACCTGATTGCTATTATGCGAATACTTACACGCCTTGTAAAAACATCTCGACGCTTCTATTTACATTACATATTTATAATACAAAAAAAACTGTTTACCTCAATCTACGTTTAAAATGGATAAAATATCGCGTTTATTTATCATATATCGTTCTCATTTTGCTCTAAAATTAAAGAGCAATGTACAAAAAAATTCAACATTCAAACTAACCAATGCACACTAGTGTAAGCAATGCAAACATAATACCAGCTATGGAGTTTTAAAATTCAGGCGGTATCTTTTAAATCCACGGTTACTGTTAAACAATGGGAATCGGCGCCAAGGTCACGCATGCGTCATAAGTCATAATCATTATATGTAATTGCGTTTTACGTCGTCACTGTCATGCGGCTCAGTCCGATCTCGCGCTTTAAATTGCGTTTTTCTACAATGACTCTTATATACAATATTGTTTCTGTATCCGGACGGATCTATTCAGTGTCAAATTTACAACATAAAAACATTTTCCAACAACTACAAAAGGATATTTTGTTAAAAATAAAGTTAGATTCAGTATACTTTCCTGTATTAGTATTTATTACATTCACAACACAACATTAACATTTACCCTATTTTAATTTACTAGCAAATGTATGCTTTAAGACTTGTAGACACTAGACTAGTGAACTAGTAGGAAAGTATGCATCTTAGTTAAATATTAAAGTTGTTTATGTGGTATTCAACAATTTTTATCAATAGACTATGTTAAATACTAATTAGTATATAGGTATAATTAATACACGTCAACAAAATTAATTGAACATAAATTTACAAATTTACCAGCGACGATCTTTCCTTGAATGATAAGAGAAGGAAAAATGCTATGTAAAGTATTCCATTCCTTGTTTACAATTAACTAACTAGTTGCAAGCTTACGGGTTGTTTATGCATTACAGTAATTTAGAACAGTATTCACTTTTGTCGTTAACTAATGGTTTGAAGTTGCTTTTGCTAATTTTCATGACACTGAGGCGGTTAGCAAAAAATCAACGGTCGCGCAACAGTTGGTCGCCGTAGCAGGTGGCATGACAGGTCGCCGTTTGTGAGGCTCGGGGCCGGTCGTCTTCGACTGCGCTCGATTATCCTCGGAACCGCTCGGCTCCATTTTCCGCGGCCGCCCTCTTCGAACCGCCCGAGGCCGAAAGTGCACGAAAGCTCAGTCTGCGATTAGACGTGAAGTGACGCGGTGCTACGGGTTGCTTGCTGGCGCGTAGTTGTTAACGAACTAGACTCCGAGACTGTACCGTGATTTTGTGTCTTTACATTACGTAAATAAATAATGTTATACGAATATTTTCAATACTAACACCAGATTTAGTATAAATGACTTTATCGGATTCAATTACAGAATAATTTAAAAAGTTTAAGCAACTAAATAGAGAAGATTTTACAGTGCGCGTGTGAAATGCGGTGCTGATTGTAGATGAGATTGTGGTGCGGCGGTGTGCAGCCGCCATGCTGCTAGTGGAGCCGCGCGAAGCCGCCGGGCCTCCGAGCGCGGCGCATCTACACCTCCCCATGTCCACGCTAACCAAACTAAACTTTACAGACTACAGTGTTAAAGTGAAACCCTACGAGGAATCGAACGAGCAGCAAGATAGTAGGCTAAGTTACGAACAATCACTGAGTGCGGCTAGATTAACATATGAACAGTCGGTTAGTGCAAACGCAAACAAGTTACAATATGAGCAAAATAGACTCGCCTTCGAATCCACGGTGGACAATATCTGCCCAGATCCTTCGTATATATTGCCAGCAGGTTAGTTGTGTTGTCAATTACATTAAAATCTAATGTGTGTTGTAATACATTTGGTACTAAGCCTATATTTGGCCTACATTTTGTAGATTACAAATAATCATACGTTCATAAGTACATATATGATTTACAGGAAACATTTTATTTCTTAGTGATATTCTTAAGACATTTAATTAAAAACAATTGTAAAGTACGTGTGATTTATTTATATTATGTAGCAATTTAGTCGCATGGAACAAACAAATTTCTTTTGGTTTTTGTAAAAGCACATTTAAGTTAACTTCTTTATAAAATGAGATTTAAAAAGAGAACAAAACAATTAAGGCCAATGTTAAGCAAGAAACTTACGTTTCAGTGAGAAGTATTAAAGCTGTAAAACGTAATCACGAATTAGACATTGTATAGTGACACTGGTGAGCTTCATTGAGAACTCTCGAGGCGGCCGGAAGTACTTTCGCCGCCATGATGGATCCGGCGGTGCGGCGCGGGCGCACCTCGCCGCACTTCCGCCGCGTGACGGGCATAAAAAGCTCAGTAATGTCACATAGCTTACATTTGCATACATAGATTACGTGTAAATAATGCAAACGCGACATTTACATTGCATTATCTGTTATACAGTGTATAATGAAAATATATATTTTCTGTGTTACATCCCTAACGCCAATAACGACATTATAAAGTGATATAATGGCTTTTTTATTATATCGCTGACATAAATCGCGATGACAACTAAAAAACATTTACGGGAAACTTTAAAACTGCTCTTTAATACTAACTGACAGACGCTCAACAATAAATAAAGGTTTTTGCTTTCTATCGGATTTTCGCAGAGGGTGTTGCAAACACGAAAATGTATAAATGCACGAGGCGTATTTATGAATATTAATGTGTCGTCAGCAGATATAATCGGTGTAGGTTCGTGTAGAGTGTCGGTGCGATCGCGCTAACAAATGGACACGGCCGTCTGAAATGGCAACCAATAAGAGTTAACGGTACAGGTCGATCACCTTTCAGTAATCGCCTACTTCCTTTTACAGGTAGACGCAAATCTCATTCCATCATCAACTTGACGTGATCGAAATGGCGAATACAAATTGAATAGTCAGTAATACGAAGCCGTTATAATTCTCTTTTTTGTATAACCGAGGAGAATTAAAAATCGCATCGTACACAATATCATTACAAAAAGTCGTTGACATCGTAAATTGTCTCCGCGTCCGTATATAAACTTATAGATCTCTAACTAGCGCGATTTCTATTCCGATTTGATACTATAAACAACTATTTAACATATTTAGTATACACATAATTCATTTGGTCTTTTTCTCTAACACTATCATTTCTTTAAGCCAAAATCAAGTTCTAGATTGCGAAAACTCTATCCGTCTACAGACGTTTTAGTTATACAAAATTAAATAGATACATGAAAATACGACAGTAGTATACTCGTCCATACAACATTTTTAATAAAAAGTATTCAGCTATAATTCTAGTCAGTTATCGTACAGTTGAACGATCCCATAGTCCTTGGCGAGGACACCCTCGTACAAGTCTACTGAATCTATTAATTAGTGTGGAATAACTTCGGTATTATATTTATCCGGCGTTATCGAGAATACTTTATAGATATTAACGAACGTAGCCGTATTAGAAGCACCTGTCTAACGCGACACCGACAGCTGTACCGCAGATGACCTGCACAACACGAACAAAAATAACTTTATTCTAATGAACTTCATAAAAGGACAATTTAACACACGAATACGCTGTCAAATGCACCTTGTAAAGACATTTATTTATCGATATATATAAATGAGAAGTTTAATAACCAAGTAAATAGATACACTTATATAATTTTTAAATTGCTCTTCATTTTTGTAGAATCAGAATAAAATTCAATGTATTCGTTACATTTATATAACTATTTTGATAAGCATATATTTTTTACAAACAAAACTGACAGTATTATAAATTACCTTTATTTTTAAATCCTCTAATTGTTAGCTTCCTTTGATACAATATTTTCTTATCACGAATTGTAAGTACAAATTAGTAACAAACCGTTCAAAAATGGCAAATAACGTTGACGTCACTTACAGTGGAATACAAAAAAATTGAATGAAATAATAATTTTAACGAGAGGTAAACGCATGTGTGCTATAACACGTGTTATGTGTGATAAAGTCGCGGATTTGATTGAGCCACATTAAAAATGATGGACAACATCCCCATGTGCGCGGACGTCACCGTCTTGCTGACGTCACGCGTTCATTCATTCACGTTATGGCCACTTCCGCCGCGCCCGTCTCTATCTTTTTAAATCGTTTCCGTGCAACGCTATCTCGACGTACACAATTCTTCTAGGAACCGATGTTGTATTTAAAACCGCACGAGCTGTGCTAATCTCTGTACACGCAAATACATTTGTATTTTACATCGATCATTTTATATAAGTTATAAATAATACATACTTAGAAATACACTAGACATTTGTGGCTATTTGTGTATTAAATATCAATTTTATGAAGTGTTCTTGTAGTTAATGTGAGTGAAGTATCGTTTATTTACAACTGTTTCCATTTAAATCTAAATCATTACCATAAAATGTTTCGTTCCTTAGATTTTTACTCCTGGAAGGTTTGGCTTGGGTTTGTGGAATTTAATGTTATGTATCTTATCTAAGGAACTCATTGACGATAGTGATGATAATAATTTTTTTTAGACATGCGCATAGGTATACGCCATAGTCTACCACGCTGACTAAGTAAACATTTGCAGCGTTCGTGTGTCTTAACGAACAGTATGGAGAACTCGCAAGTTAGCTCGCAATATTCGCACTGATAATATATTGAATGATACACCTAACTTTGTAACACTAGAAACGCGTGTGAGAAGTTCGTAATTCAAAGTTCAGGAGATGTGGGCAGTATGTTCAACGACTGGGCTATCACCACTTAAAATAAAATGTTACATTCAATCCTACTAATATTATAAAGTATTTATATGTACATAGTACTAGCTTTTGCCTGCGACTTCGTCCGTGTGGAATAGTGACTTTGGGCAGCAGTTGGAGTATTTCGAAATAAACTATAGCCTATATGTTGCCGAGGTCTAATAGCTAT
>DWUN01002257.1:0-14235 GCA_018249975.1 Passova gellias | reverse complement strand
TCCATGCAGTAGTTTCTGCGTGAAAGCCGGACAACAGACAGACATTCAAAATGTTCAGAAATTTTTTTTTTGGCTTGTGTTACTTGTATGAAGACCCCTAGGCGTACCTACTTTTTTTTAGTTTTTATTCAATGTACAGAATTAAACTCTTCTACAATTTTATTAAATGAATAGAAATAGAAATAGAAAGACTAGGTAGTCTTGTAGGTACAAAAACGTGAAACTGTGTCCAAATATGTCAAAGCGGCCGAAAGAATATGTCGGCGACTTTGATAACTTCGTTACGCTTGGTGTAACAAAAATCTAGCGCATGTTAGGTATCTAGCAGCCCGATATCAAGTTTAAGGTCATTGACCTTTTAAATATTAGGATATAAGATTCTACATTCAAATTCAAATTATTTTCAACCACTAATAGTCTTATACTAATGCATGAAACATACGTCCTGCTTTCGTAGGAAAAAACCCGTGCAATTAGGGAAAATAAAGGTTGCAGTCAAAAATACCTCTTTGTACTTTGAATGTACGGATAACTTCAACGACAAAACGCAAATTCACAACATACAAATGGTGTTCGCAAATAGCTGACACGATGCCTGAAGTCATCCCCGAAGACCTGTGTGACAGCCGAGATAAAAAGTGGGCTATAAATCCAGAACGTGGTGTTATACCTGGAGAATATCCTTTTAAATCTCACATTCGCTTTCCACGGAAAAGCAGCTGCTAAAAATATCAGAACCTTTTATATGTAACCACATATGCTGCGTAATATTTTGCGAACAGGTTGTGCGAAATTAAACGCTTTATAACGTTAGTTGTAGGAAATGTTGTAAAAAAAAACTGTTTTTAAAATTTTACATTTGGTTATGGTATAATAGTGGTTTTGTTGTTTTGCACTATTTATACTTACAATACATTTAACTATGTAGGGATGTAGAGATATCTATGGAAACCACTTGTAGCCAGTGCAAGTGTTACAAAATAAAATAATTTAAACTTTGTAGGCTGATCATTCAACAATTGTACACATACAACTACAACCTTCGCTACAAATATAAATTTACAAGATAATATGAATAATATACAAATCACTACATCGTATAAAACAAAGTCGCTTTCGGCTGTGTGTCCTTATGTATGCTTAGATCTTTAAAACTACGCAATGGAGATTGATGCGGTTTTTTTTAATAGACAGAGTGATTCAAGAGGAAAGTTTATATGTATAATAACATCCATTATGTAGTAGAGAAATACTGTTATTTTTGAGGTTTCTAATGTGATGTCGTAACATTTGTAGCGGCGGGGGCGGGACGAAGTTGCGGGCAAAAGCTAGTACTGTTTAAGCCTTAAATATTCCGGACTAGCCATTTCTATATTCAAGTTTAAAACTTCGTCCACTACGTTATAATTATCAAAGTTGCACGAATTTAACTTTGCCGTGCGACACGCAAATTGGCGAGCGCAGCGCTTGGTCATTAACAACGCTCTGCGAATATTAATGTATCCCGTTCTTTGACGGGACACGGGCCATTGCTTGACACGTGCTCGGGCGTGATCTGAACCGTGCAACAAGCAACAAGTACCGAACCTCTACTGCACTTTAATTTTGTCAAGCCATTTCCCAGTCAACATTAATGGTAACAATTCTGAGTACATTTAGAAGGAGAAAACGTTGGCGGCATGTCACTATCTCATACATGATGAGTCTGAGGTCGCTTCAACGATTTATTCAAGTGGAAACATGACCAAACGCAAGAACTTAAAAGATAAACATATATTCTAATTATAAGACAATAAGTTATCATTAATGAAAATGTTTGTTAAGACATATAATAAAGGAATTCACTCATTTGAGAAGTTCCTATTTTATGACAGATATACGAGTATATTCTCTACCAGTTTTAAATGAAAACTATCTGCCTGTACTTAATAAGATTTCGCGCCAATAGTCTTTAGTTCCAAATTGGTGAGCTCAGCGCGTGGTTATTAGTGGTGTGCGCTGAATGCTAATTTACGTGCACTTCGCCGGGACATGAATGTCCACGTGTCATGTGCATTGTGCGTCCAACAAGTAGGACTGTGTGCCTAGCGCGAGTTTTCATCGCTAGTCGTTCGCGATAGCGTGAACTACTATTTGTATGGAATTGAAACAGCGCCAACTAGCGTGAGTAATGAGAAACTCATTTTGCGAGTGCGAATGTCAATAGCACTTGTCAATGGGGGCGCTATCGCACGCGATTGGCTGTTTCAAGAGCTCAGAGAGTACGAAATACAAAATTTGACATTTAATACGTCAATACTGTAGCGACTTACACTCGCTTCTCGCCGCGTTTGACGATGAAAATATTTGTTGAAATTGCACTCACCACACTGATCTCACGGCTATATTACAATACAAATCTATTTTTACTTTATTTTATTTTATACTAGCTGTCACCCGCTGTCATACCGTTATTACGCCTGTACCATTATCTGTAACGCTTATTTGATTAAAACGTATTTCCCAGTTGAAATTAGCTTTTAAGAAAAAATTAAGCCTATATCCATGTCCAGCCCTTAAATTATATCCATATTAAAAAATTACAGCACAATTTCTCCGTTTTGATGTGAAAGAAGAACAAACAAACAAACTGTCAATGACAAGATGACAAGGTTCACGGCCATAGCTTGCCATGCTGCCCACCACTGCTTAGTAACTAACGTCAAACAGAAATTACATTTCATATGGTTAATATTGCATTGGTTCAAAAGAATCAAAAAGATTATTGAAGACGAAAACGATTTGTTGTCCAAAACATTACATCCGAATATGATTCGAGCAGCTGAGGAAAGTCAAGTGAGTAACGTATCCACGCATCCAATAAGAAATATAATAACATACCATTGATCACCTCCAATATTCGACTAGGCAAACGTTGCGTGTAGGAAACCAAGAATTGGCACTTGTGGTATCGTCAACGAGAAGCGACAAGCGATATAACCAACCACGACTTTTTCATATCGCTTCAAATGACTTACCTCGTTGTAGCGTTTTAAACTGACTGCAAAACCGGAGGACGTGAGTTTGATTTTTACCCAAACAAACATTTTTGTGAGTGCTATGTTTGTGTCTTCTGTGTCTAGGTGTATTAAAAATATTTATACAAATATTATACATCGAATGTGTATATAATTATACAGTATAGCACTTGCAATAGAGGCGCCATCTTTTCATTGGCTTAAAACATAGGCTACAAATTAAATATTCCCTCACGACTGCAACGATGTCATAGCCCGAACAATGAGGGAGTACATCATTATCGAAAGTCAAACGTAACCAGATAGATATGGCACTGGTACAAAAACAATATATTCCAAATTTAATTCGATCTGAAAATTCAAGATAACACAATACGAGTATAACCGTATCATATCTGCTCGAACGTTACTTATTAACCGTGAGGCAAACATCTGTTGACGTCGCCTTAAGCGTATTCCTCCTTACCCGTGTACCTACTTCAAAGGCAGATGCTGTCATGTTGAAGATCTTTAACGGTATTTACACCGGAAGCAAATTTACGGCTGCGCCATGATGAAGATTCCTTCACGTGAGAAATAATATAACAGAATGATATTAACGTAGGTAACAATAATGTTTGTTTAAATTAAATACAAAAATATAAATGTATTATCATGTTTGTTTTACGGATCAATAATAGCCGAGTATTGAGAAAATGATAATGGTTACTATTTTATTACATGTCGATACGGCAGTTTCCTTATAAAGGAGAGGCTATACAGTCCCGAATAAATGTCAAATATCATGCCTTAACGAAAATAAACAACGGGTCAAGCAATAGGAACCGAAGTACTGGCCGACGTCGGGTTGGAATGGAAGCAATAATAATAAATAATGATTTTCTGCGTATCGGCAACGAATACTTGTGCTCAATCTTACTGTAAAAGCTGGATGGCTTTTTGTGTGACGATAAATAGACAATCGGGTGTGTGGAATACTGTTTATTTACCGTGGAAACTTTTAATATAAACTACAAATAAAATATATATTTATTTCACGAATTTTTATATACATTATAATTCAGTGCAATTTAAATACAATATCTTCATTTGTATTACCGTAGAAATAATTAGTACTATCATACGTATTGACGTAAAAAGATAATTCTAATTTTGTTATATTTATTTTTAACAGGACACCACTATAAATAATATATTATAAAGCTTTTATTAAATGCATTTATACAAAGTTAAGAATGTTAGAATACATACACGTAAGGCCATCTATTGGCGGTTGGCGTAAAGTAGAAACTGGTATACAATCAGAATTTCAGTATTTACAGCTTGTAAAAAAATCCTATAAATACCATATATTACAGTCACAAGTAGCGCAATAACGCAATATTTTTTGTAGACAAAAAATAACTTTCTAAAAGAGTTAATAAATATATTATTTCATTTAAAGAAAATAAGACTGAGTTGCGAAACAAATCGTCTTATGCAGCTACTTGGAAAAATGCGGAAGACTATTGTTTTCAATGCTAGTAGATAAGTAAGATTATTAATATGTGTTTATATTTATTTGTATTTGTTTTTATTTATTTATTTTCGAATAAAAATATATGGACAACTATCTATTGCGTTATTTCTAACAATATGCATAAATGCTTAAATCCTGAATCTATACATTTGTTCCCAAGTAGTTATAAATGCATGTATTTAATTCCAAGAAAAGAGAGATATCTCTAACAGTTTTAAAACATCCATTCATTGTTTATTCTAATAATGAATTAATGATTCATAGTGATAGTCATAATGAAAAAAGGATTTAAAATATTCAATATAAAATCTAAAAATCGATACCTACTAAAAAAATTATATTTACTTCAATAGACGATTATTATTCCTAAATGTTATACTAGTTGTTGTAATTTTAATGTACATATTTCTTGAGATTTACTGTTTGAAATCAGTCAGAACACATATCTGTAAGAATGATTTGGTTAATTGATTTTTAGGGCATGGGTATTTGTTAAATATGTACCGTAAGTGAGATAGTATCCTTCAAAAGTAAACCAACCTGAAAGGGGAGTCAATGGAAATCCTATTGTGCGCTCCCTTAGCAACAGAAAACCGACATCAGGTTTAATGAGTTGGAATTAAACCCCACTTTAAACGATCCGACCTTATCCTCTTACGTAAAGTTTCAGCGTACAGTTGAAAAACATATCCCTTTATATACTTATATCCCTTTAAAAACTTTATTGGCATTACCCTAATGAAGTACGTAATACCCACTTTTTACTTCATTACAGTCGGTCATAATGAAACTTTTCGTTGTATCTCTTGTCATAATGAGAAGGATTAAGGTCATAGCTGATCAAATGACTTTTTCCAAACTTCACACACATTAAATAACCTTGCAGAATACTTTGCCTCACAAAATTTTCATTCATTGAAGGCGTGGGTTCGATTCCCACTTAGGATAAACAATATTGCAATGGGCATATTTGTTTGTTTTGTATCTGGATGTAATAAAAATATCAATATAAGTATTATATGGTATATTTATCGGCCTTTTGATTTGATTGCCTAATTTTAATCAGATAGCCACGTGCGAAATTCTCCTTAAGTATTATTATAGTTATATTTTCTCTGTATAGCTGTATACGTCTCGCGTGTAAACATCTAAATCGCATCCATGTTTTGACAAAAGCAACAGCGTTTAAATGAACAGCAAAGGAAATTTCTTACTCAACCCAATTTAAATTTATCTAACGCGAAGCAAGCACAATTTACCTTTTATTATGGAACGTCATTTGACATTTGAGTCCCAATGTAAGGTATATGTTCGAACGCTATCATGTAACATAAAGCTAAATATTGTAATATCGCGAAAGATAAAAGCTTTAAGACAAGCGAATTGGTCAAAGATTTAGTTGACTATAACCTCTATCCTGATCTAAACTTGACTTCTGATCCGGAAATAGTAGGTTCGATTCTTATCAGAAGTAAATGTTTGTATGTTGTTAATGAATATTTGTCAGGATGTAAAATTGTTTA
This sequence comes from Passova gellias, assembly GCA_018249975.1. Classification (NCBI taxonomy): domain Eukaryota; kingdom Metazoa; phylum Arthropoda; class Insecta; order Lepidoptera; family Hesperiidae; genus Passova; species Passova gellias. Next base: position 8,176 of record DWUN01002257.1, on the reverse strand, counting down.
CATAAGAATGTATTTACGAAGTTATATAAAGCACCATAAAGACTCTGTGTAATTTCAGATCTGAAAGATGTATATGAAGGTGTTTGAAGATATTGCCATTATTATTATCACCCGCCAAAAAATGTACCAATAATAACCAGAGCTGCTATAATAATATTAATAAGAATAAGACTTAAGGGAGTAATGCACAGAAATATTCCGAATTTAACATTTATTTTGACTAATAAAGAGTTAATCTATGATATGCAAACCCGATACTCTTATGTAAATAAGCATACGTTATACCACAGATAATAATGTGATGAAATGTTTAATCACATTTGACGAATTTGATAAATAATTTTTCATCAATTTTTGATAAATAATTTTTGGCAAAACAAAATGAGAGCAACCCAGCGCCAATCGCAAACTGGGCGGTTATTTTTACTGTTCCACATTCACGGAATGGAACGTACAGGAAGCATAGATGTGTAGTAATAGCAAAATTAAAATGGAACATACTTATTTGTTGCGTTTAATAAAAAAATTCCCGCCTGTCGCTTATTCATCCACAGTTTGATACGTCGGTAATAGTCTCCACGTATGTGACGTAAAAACATAAATTGGACGTCGAGATCGCATGACAAGGAAAATGGGGGGCGCATGCTCAACTCCCCTTGTACTAAATTCATACAAAAAACGTGACGAGCCTACCGAGATGAGGCTGCGGTGAAGACAAGTGCAGCTTAGAACTTACTCTCCTGTTTTAACATCGCTAACAAACTGTATTAGCCTACTCGTATTTTCTTGGTGATGAGAATGTGCTTAAACTAATGTTAAAAACATAATAAATTTGATATAAAACGGTACTGAATGAAATGTGTTGATATATTTCTATCTATACTAATATTATAAAAAGGAAAGATTTGTATGTGTGTATGTATGTAACGAATTGGCTTAAAAACGAATGGACCGATTTCAAAAATTCTTTCACCATATGAATGCTACACTATCACTGATCAATATAGGCTATACTAACTTTGGCTCGCGACTTCGTCCGCGTGGAATAGTAGTGTCTTTTGCAATAAAAGTATCCTAGGAAATTAAAATGCTGCCCAAAGTCACTATTCCAAAACTCGTGGGCGTTTGACCCCCAAACCTCCGTCTCTTTCTATTGAGGTATCCTCCGCCACGTTTCTTTAATACAATTTGATGGATAGATTAGTTAGTGGCCAACCCGGATGTTCGGATTTTAAGTCAATTTCAAATTATCCGAGGATAACGAAATGAAGCCACAACCTAATCATATCATTTTCGTAGCACGGAAAAGCTCGTGAAAATTTGCAACCTATCATCCAAGCAAGAAGTGATTATACCATAAATTTATTAACCTTCTAAACCTTTACAATCTGCAAATATTACGATAATATGATACATTTATACGAGTAGTAACAAACAATATTTGTTTCTGACTATCATTTAAAAATATCTGCGATTTAGCAGGCGCATAGGGTTATTCATACGATACCAGTACCGAAGTAAGGCTTTGTATCCGTCTGCCTATTGCTCCGGAGTATTCTTTAGACTGGCTAAATACATTATGATTGGACTTACTTTGGAAGAAGTTTATGGGACTACTGAACACGTAGGACCATTTTTCTCGAAAAGATTTATTGTTCCTGTATCAAAATTAGTAAACTTAAAATTTGACTGTGAGTAAAAATCTGTCTTAAATCTTATTATGAACGGAACAATAAATAAAAGTTTTAAAAAGTTACGTAAGAGTTCTGCAACTAATAAGCAATATAAAAATATCTACTGATAGAACAGAACATCTATCTCTACACATTTATCTCCTCGTTGTAATTGAATAATCGAATAAAACCTGCAAATTTTGACTTTGAAGTCCCTTCTTGATTATTAATTACAGATTTAAATACCCTTTGTCAACCTCTACCGTGGAACACGCGCGGAATACGAAAGGGTAAAGGAACTTTACGAGTCCCGATATAAAAATAATCATAGACCATCCCGCTTTAAATATTATGAAACCATTGCTGAAAGTTATATAAGCAGCATTTTACAGCAGCATTTTTTTTCTTGTTGTTTTTACAAAATGGTTTGTGATATCTATTAATAAGCGTTTATAAGATTAATAGCAGCGGTGTTCACAAAAATACACAAAACATGAAATCTCAAACGATCAAATATCCGATTCTCAATACCAGTAGCGCCATCTCTTATGAAATAGGAGAAAAACAACAAAATGTACCGGATTACTTATTAAAACATACGTAATTGAAAGGTTGCTTTCCATGACATAATAAACGATGTTGAGAAATTACTTTAAATGTATTGTTTGTTAGTAAGTTATCATTGAAACTATTGCTATATTAGTAGGCATATATCAAATAAATGCGCTTTGCATGATAAATACTTACCACATTATGTTAGTAAAAACAGAACATTACAAATCAAATTTCGAATGTCTTGAAATTATGATAACCATCAACAAAAGAGGCGGACATTTTGTTTTAAGTTAAGAATGAGCCAGTACAAAGCCATTCAAAATATTATGCTAACTACAAGAATGTTTGTAAATTTAGCTGAACGACCGAATGTAACGACAAATGTTACAACATTATTATAAGTGTGTACTGTGCCGTGTATCGTTTATCCTATAACATGAAACATAAAAGTAGCCCGAGAGAATTCGTCGCACTTTAGCGCTACAAGCGCCGTGGCACACGATTTACATTGCATCACAACCACTGGAACATCTTCCGATTGTAATAACATATGACAAACACGAAGATTGACGAAGATAACCGAGTGTAAACGATTTAAATTTGATTACTTGTAGATACTTACTCGTATAATTCTGATTAATGATTATACTTAGACTCACGGGAACATTGCAATGCTAAACAGTGGTCTATGGGGTTAGGGTTAGGGTGATTGACCCTTACATTTTATTGCACAATAAGTAATACATTTATTATGGACTTCGATTCCATCCTATATTGTATATTTTTTCCAGCTCTAACTGTTAATGTGCCAAGAAGTAAACATTTTAATTCAGTCTTACATTTAGTCAATCCTTGTGTCATAAGGCATGCTACACATTTATTTTATGAATAATAAAATTTTGCACAATTTAATACAAAAGCATCTAATCCCATATTAGGCAGATGAAGAGTGATGGATGTAAAAGCAGAGCGTCAGATCTGTTTATGACACTGCGTGTTTTCTGCCTACTCCTTTAAGGAACTGCATGATTGAATAATAACAATAATAATACTTGTTACAATATATATAATATAATATAATATTTTCGATACAAAAGTTACACGTGTGCTGTTACCACTTAAGGTTGATTAAGCCCTCGCAATAACCATCGTAATAAGATTTGGATGCGGAGAGGTTGGGACGGAAAATATTGTCGCAGGGGACTCACTACCTCCCTGAAGTATTGAGTCGTAATGGAAATGCTCTGAAAATTATAATAAAATCGTGTAACTCGACCGAAAGTATTACTAAAGTAAGCACTAACGAATATAACACCCATAAATCGATTCCCTACATCTATCATGTACACTCAAAGACAGACTGAAATCACTGGAAATTAGTCATAGACAAGTCTACCTGCATGGATTGGAACAGGAAGCTTGTTAAACTCTTAACTCGATCGACATGCATTGACAGACATGCACGCTCAGGATTTCATCCAATCACCTGGTACCTACGAGAATATTATACGATTGATATTTAAATTTGAACTCAACCTCACCCTATTAGCCATCGTATAAATCAAGAAGAACGTTAAACACTAGATTTACCAAACCAGTCATTTTAACCAGTCGTGCAATTTCAATGCAAAATTCCTACTACATATTATATCAGTTGATTTCAGAAATAATGTTATTGTTTTTGTGAGCTATCAATGGAGAATACATTTAATAAACTTAAGAGTGAATAAAAACTGGAAGTCACAATAAGCATTTCGCTTATACACCGGTCATTTTGACTTGCTGTAGGTATACATAAAACTATGGTAAATCTAGTGTTAAATCAAATCTGCGTGGACTACAGTTTCCTTTAAAAATACATCATTGTGAATTCACGGCAAACCTTTAATTGATTATTTGCGCAGGAAGCGTTGGCAACATTTTAATTTCGATTTTCCCGGAAGGGGTTCGAGTTCGCGGATTTGTCAGGTCCTAAGCAAATATTTTATCCAATTAACGCTGATTTTTGAACTTTCGCCCAATTATTCCCGACCATTCATCGGAGTGTGGTTTAATAAGCGAGGTAATTCATAATTCTGTGTATTTCAATTGTGGAAATCTTGATGGCAAATTCCTTTCAGTTATGAACATTATCATTCAGGCTTTCAGTTATTTTCCATTGTTAGTTATAGTTATACAGTTACACCCATTTCGATTAAGTTTAAACAGAAACTTTGTATTTCCACCGGCTTTCTTCCACTTTCATCAAAGCCATAACGCAGGCTCATCTGTTACAGATACTCTTGCGCTGCTCTTCCTCTTACATTCATCGTAAGGCAGCTATCCGAAGTCCACTCCTCGAGCAATTTATGATTATTATGTGACGAGTATTGCGAGCCACTTCGTCCTTTTTGATTTCATCTAATATCTTTACCTCTTGCAACTTAAGACAAATATACATCCTTGATATCTTTATTTACAGTGATTATATTGATCCCTTTATGCGGTACCATAAGTGGTACATAAAGGTCTGCCCTACAAGCAGACCGTCTTTTACGATGCTTAGGAAGGTGGTTCGGCTATTAACATGTCGTAAACGTTACGCCCAAAGACCTTTGTACCTTGTGAATTACATATGCAAAACCGCTACTTCTAAATGGTCGAATTCTCTTGTTCCTTTTAGTTTATGATTTTTGCTATACATATATATATATATTGTATTTTAAAATGTATTTTATTGTCTCTGTATACTCATGGGACTTAATTTCTTTTAACATAAAAACTAGTCGTTTCACTAAATCTACAATGATTTCGACGTAGTATTCCAGTAATTGTTGTAATATTTAATGTCGATAATCGGGTGTGTTATGAACCGTTTTATTATGTATTTGACTGGACCAAATCTACTGGCTACAGAACTTGACTGCGTAGCCAAAAAAATGAATTCGATTACCGTACAGGACAAATTTTTGTTTGATGAGCCTAATTATTTGTAGTCAAAATGATATTTGTATTCATGTATGTAGACAATGTGTGTAGAATGTAAGATGTTTATCAATCTGGTCACTATAATACAGTCTGTATAATTTGGGATCAGATGGGCGTGTATAAAGTTGTCCCTAGCTAATAGGTATTATTATGTATTATTAATATGTAGATATATGAAATATCCCGGTACTATATCATTTTTGCAATTTCATTTGCAATGCGTTATTATTTCAATAAAATTTCGAATATCCACATAAAATAACAATTGCGCTTAAATATAATGTGATGATTATTTTGGGAATCTCTTCAATGCGTGCAACGCGAGCGGTATAATTTTGCTTTTAACTTTTAATGTTTATTATATTACTCGTAATTGTATTTGACTTTGTTAAATACTCCGTTAAAATATACTGTTCATATACATATATATACACTTTTCATATATTTAAAATACATACACATTTTATACCACATTATGACGCCTTGGACTAATAATAATCTAATATATTTTAGCTGTAATTTTACGTCTCAAAGTTGTGCATGGTTTCTATCGCAATTGCGGGAAACCTGAATCATACTTCACCAAGCTGCTCCAATGTGCGAAAAATAACAGAAACAGCTCACACACGATAAGAATGTGTTTAAAAAATGTTTTCATATGCGTCGGCTGCACCGCACCCTAAATACATATATATTAGGCATCAATATATATTATCCTAAGTTATAAGAAGAAATGACATTTTAGATTGTTATAAAATATTTTATGTTGTTATAAATAAATTTCAGGACTGACCATTGACGTTGGCACCCATTTACATAGATCTCACTTCTTTTGTCGTTGAAGTATACAAAGCATATACAATACATACAATATGTATTGTATGCTATTGTATGTACAAAACATACAATACATTTCATAATATTGAAGTTGGCTCTCATTTCACATGTATGTTTTTGATGGGAATATAGATTTCTTGTATTGATATTGTCGCCAGAACTTTACAATTAGCGGATACCGTGTATGTATACAGTAGAACAATAAAATATTAATAACGATGACAGTGATAAACAAAAGAATTAATATGATATCGGTATTACTAGCTAATACAGTTAACGTAATGTTCAGCCGTCACAATGGCCTGCCAAGTTTGAGTGAGATTGTAATTATACGTCCGACCGATTCCTACTTCACCTGTTCTGCCCAATAACGAAAGTTATATTGCTTTGTTCGATCCCATCTCGCTTCTGATTAGCCGGCGCGATGTTCGTCCTTCAAAACGCTATCGGAATGTCCACAGGCCATCACCATTTGGATTTACAGCTTGAGTGTCTTTACATAGTATAAAACAAAGTCGCTTTCCGCTGTATGTATTTAAATGCTGAGATCTTTAAAATTACGCAACGGATTTGGATGCGGTTTGTTTATTAAAATAGAGTGATTCAAGAGGAAGGTTTATACGTATAATAACATATATATAATGTATGTTATTATGCATATAAACCTTCCTCTTGAATTACTCTATTTATTAAAACAAACTAGCATACTCGTATATAGGGACATACAGCGGAAGGCGACTTTGTTTTATATTATGTAAAGATAAAGAAGATTTAAAATCTAACGTTGCATAGAACGTAACAAGCGCAGTCAATGTTTTAATGTTTGATTTTCTTATAGCATAGCGTCAAATCTAAAGAAAATTGCATCCGAGAGGTTGAAGTTAATTCTGGTAGAACGTAGAATTAATGGGTTGGTTTTCTAGTAGACGCCACAGCGATTAATCACTGGTCCGAGGAGGTTTTTAAGAGAATTTTCCAACACGTGCACTGTGATGTTCATCGATGGTACAATGTTACTGCAGGTTGAACAGAGAAGACTAACTTACTATTTTTTTAAATTGTAGTTTAAAAAAGTAAACTAATGTAGTTTAAAAATTAAAAAAAAAACTAAACAAGCACGCTATTGTTGCAATTCAAACTAAAAAGTAGAATATAATTTTTTAAATAATAAAAATGTTGGTAAAATTGTAAATTTTGATCCAGAAGCATCTCGGCAACGTAGTGATTTCGTGCGAACGCGTGTAATGGTTCCTTTATGAGCAGTTTACGATAGACACGTTTCGTCGAAATAAATTGTATATTAACCGATCTGTACAATATTGCAGTAAAATTAAAAAATAATATAATGCTACATTTTATAATGCTATTGTCACAAATACGTTTATAAGATGTTTGTTAATGGAATAATAATTACGACTAATCTATGTTTCATTAGAAATTCATCAGAAAAAAAAGTAATACTTTTAACAGCATAACATTGAAATACAAGCAGCATTTTATTTTCAAATCCAGAAAAGCTCTGTGCCTCGTGATTGTTAGGTTCCCGAATTTTTTTACTTTTGCTGACATTATTAAATATCAGGAAAAACAATAAAACTAAATGAGTTCAAAAGATATATTTATTTATTTAAAATCACGCTGCTATTAAAATGAGAGAAACGCAACTTAATAAAAGTGTATAATTTTTTTGATAAACAAACAAAATAAACAAAACGAAAAATATAAATAAGATAAAAAAATACGATTCTACGTTCATATACATATACATATATATTTTATTCCCCAATGACTGGAAGCAAAAGCTTTCTCGGATACCACGCGATCCAGCGCGGAGACGTGCAACGGTCCCTATATTAACAGTTTACGGTCGGCACGCACGTGTTGAACACTGTACGGTGTACGTATTACGTGTCCCACCGAGCGGAGCGAAAATACATGTTTTTCCAGTTCCTACGAGATTTTCAATTTAATATAATGTTTAGACTGCCTCGTTGGTCGTGCGGTTGCTAGCGCGACTGCCGATCGGGAGGTCTTGGGTTCAAATCCCGTGTTGGGTACTGCGGGATGTTTCTAATTTAGAATTTCTAGTAGTGACTCAGAGTCTGGATGTGTGCCCGGTGCATGGCAATAGGCTCACCACCTAT